>CAJDSM010033338.1:16463-30137 GCA_903981925.1 Ostrea lurida
ACTCCATCTGTAGAGTCAATAACCCTAGTATTACACAAATATCAATATTTACAAGGGCTATATCAACACCTGTCTATTTCAGCCAGAGATCATCCAATAAATGGAACAATAACTTTAGTTTTAAAAATTTAGTCTATCCCTCCTACCCACCCCCCCCCCCCCCAAAAAAAAAAAACCCCAACCCTACTTTCAATTAAAGTGATAGTATTGCAATATGCTACATAGATCTCAAAATAACCTGTCCCCAAAGCCAATAGAGGGCATTTCCCCCATTAGTCAAAAGTTCAATGAAGTAAATTCAAATAGTTTTCATCAAGACCCCCTCCCCCCCTTTAAATCTAAATATGATGAATATTGAAACTAATCGATTAACAAGTAAATATAAATGAGCATAAATAAAATGCACTTTGTATGCCTTTCTATTGTTTTTTGTTCACAAATGAAATTGTATATCAAAATTATCATATGAACATTAAAAATTTAAATGTAATATTATGTGTAATTGATGTGGAATGACAGAAACTTATAGGGGTTTTTTTTTTTTTTTTTACCCTCCCACCCCCCACCCTCCCCCCCACTAATTCATTGATTTCAATTTATCTGACATCAAACTTTTGATCTCACCGCTTATCTCTTGAAACAGATGGATGAACAAAATTACTATCTTTATGAAATAGGTTAACATTCAGATGATGAACATGGAGATGGAATGTCATCCACAGTTAATTAAGCCATCAGAGTGGTTAATAAGGTTTCATTAAGGTCTTACTCTACACAGTTAGAATGGCCGACTTCCTTTTGAAACATGGATGAAAATATCAATATTAGGATTATTTAGCACATCATATTGAATCTAAATACCTAGCTGAGTAGTAGGTTAGCACATTGACAAAATTACAGATCACGGGTTCAATTCAAGTAGGGGTTTTAATTTCTTCAGATTACTTTCTACTAAAACTGCATTTTTTGAATTTGAAAGTTTTCAATTTTGAAATACTAGTATTTTTTAACCTGCCTCTACTTTTCAATCACTACATAAACACTGCCACTGATGACCCTCAGTCAGTAAGTTCATTCATACAAGTGACTGATTTATCAGCTCTACAAACAAAAAACGAGACAAAAACTTTCGCTAGACACATACAGCACAGCTCAGGTGGATTTTTGAATGTCCACTTCCCCAGTGGGCCAACCACGTGGAATCACATTGGACATTAGGAGTGGACATTTACCTGACAGTACAGTAAAATACCCGTTGTCGTTCAACCTTTGAAATATCAGGAGTTTTTAAAATCATTTATATAAGGAAAACGGCCATGACCGGCAGTTGACTTCGACATAAGCGGGGTTATTCAAGATAAACCATATTCGAAATACAGATATTTTACTGTATAGTTCAGATAAGACAGCCCACTGTGTTCTGTGGACATTTTAATGCCCACTCTAAAAATAGCCCACTGGCACCAGCGGACAAAATTTTCACCTGTGCTATACTGTAGGCTTGTAAAAATCCGCATGAACTTAGGATCCCACAGGACGAAAAAAACCAAAAACAGATGTGGCGAAGCCAGTATATCGCCCCTTACAATACTGTTTGCAGGAGGCATAATGGCAATTTTTATGTTTTCCTGTTGGCAACTAAGTGGTCCCTTTTTACCGCAAAAACCTGGGAAAAAGTGTCTAAGCGGGGCTTGGCGTGACTTTTTTTTATTTTTTACCCTAGCACACTACAGGGTATTGCTATGTACATAGAAATCTAAATACGGTATAAAAGTAAAAAATTCTGGACGAAATCGCTTCCTCAGTGTGCTTGACACTGTAAGGAAAAGTAAAAGATTGTTTGTCATCTTAACCTTGGTATCGAAATTATAAACTTGTCGCTGAATTTTTTTTTACTCACAACGTGTGTGAGAATACTTCCACTTTTGCTTGCATATGAGGAACATTACACATCATGAGAGTGTGGGCGAGCGTTAAGTTTAAACCCTGTGAATGCCCATGATGTCACATTTAACCCATATACAAGTACAATTCTTGTCCATCTATGTACTGTAAACCCCATCATTATGCACTGTGTATACAGATACCCGTACCACGTTCCTATAACGACATTGTACTCACATTCCAGTCTAGGGAAGTGACATCTTTGTTACTGGGGACTTCCGTTCCACCTTTCTGTATACAGTGACGGAGAACTAACTGGTTCGCACTGTAACAGCTGTTGTCGTTCATGTTCCAGATTCTCGCAGTGGAGTCCCCTGACCTGTTGGCAAATGAAAAGAAATAGCTTACTCCTATCACATTCAACTTAATTGTAAAGAATCATCACTTACAAGTATCAAATTCAAAACCTATCCCCAGCTAGATTTTTATTATTTCTTTTGTTTCAAAATCTGTTTGTATTGAAATATCACTTGTATTGAAGTAACTCTATGGTCCAAAGAACTGGCAGTGTATTTATAACATTTGTATTGAAGTTTTGGTTGTGAGAACTTATTTTTAGAGAATAAGTTTGTCTTATTAGCAAAAATGAAAAGCTTTATAGTTATCGATAATTGTCTCCCCCATCCAAAGATTGAAAGTATTAGACAACCACAAAACCCCCCCCCCCCCCCCCCCCCCCCCCTCTGCTATGTATCTGTATAGCCAAGCAGATCCAAAGAATCATATCCAATGTGAAAACCTATTACAGATTTTTTTTTTTTATTTCTGAGAAACTTTAGATGAAAAATTTGAACTCCATATAACATTAAACATGTCACTAATTGGTTGTACAAATCCTGAATATCAGCCCCCCCCCCCCCCCCCCAAGTGTGTTCTCCAAAAGCAGGATTTAGTATCGTCATGATATGGCTCCATTTAAGGCAGAAAATGGACAAGGTGACCTTTGTTTGGGAGATTCAATAAGAAAATCTCTAGTAATTATTTTTTGCTTGGGTTTTTTGATTACTTCTCTTTGTCACAGAAAGGACATCAGATATCTTTTTCAAAATAAAAAGTCTTAACACTATTAAAATGTGAAAAGAAAACTGACTAAGACTCATTTCTACAGTATCATTCGAGTCTTGCTTACCCTGAAGCCAGTAAGTCATTTGTGGGATTCCACGCACATATGAAGACCTCGGACTCGTGTCCTCGTAAAACTGTGGCTTTGTTTGTAGGAATTTCCTGGCCACCGTCAACTTCCATGGTATCTGTGTGATTCGCTGAAATAGGAACATTGATTGATTGACTACATATTGATCTACATTAATAATGAACACTCTAATTAGGGGTGAAACGATATATCGCGATGCAGCTGAATCGCGATGTACTGGTCTCGATTCGATGTTCGATTTATTCTGGGTCTATATCGGTTCGATACAGTTCTAAATTATAGCACAGATTGTTTTTGAAAACATGGTTTCTGACTGGCCAATGCAATTGAAAATTGCCTAGTCAACGTTTGAGTAAACTTTGCTGTGTGAAAATTGACTCAGTCGGGTTGAAAAATGCACCATAATGTATAAATTCTGTATATGGCAAGTTAACTTTTTTTTATTTAATGTTGAACTCTTTTATATTGGTCTGGATTTGTTTGCAGAGAGCAATAAATACAATGAAACATAAAAAATCTTAGCAGTGTAAATAATTTGGTTTATGATATTGTATCGAATCGAAAATCATCGAATCGAGACTAAAGTATCGAAAATCGCATCGAATCGAGAAGGTACTGTATCGTTTCACCCCTAACTCTAATATAGAGTCTATACTAGTCTTTGAAACAATACTGTCAATGCAAACTAATTTCCCCACAGATACCATCAGATAAATACCAGTATGTTGAATGAAAACAGTCCAGTTCTTCTGAAATGGATTGTTCAAATTGGTATGAATATTGGTAATCATTTCATTTACCTGGCCCCCCTCCCCACCAAAATCTTGACACATCCGAGTGACTGGGTGGGGACCAGACTATTTTCTTTAGAGAAGAGGACAGGCATAGCTCACATTCACTTCTCTTTGCAAACCTGTGCATGTTTAAAACAAATGTATATGATCTAGTCTGTCTTCCATAAGCCAAGCATGTCTTTACCTGAAAATGATTATGTATATGTCTCTTTTGTTTTATATATACACATGTACATGTAATATGTATTACTTTTTCCATAATAACCATTGTGATATATTATGTGACCTCATGTTACGTCATGTACCAATTATTGTTGGTGCAAGTGAATAAAAGAAACTTGAATCTTGATTCTGGAAAACATGAAAATGCCGGCACTGGTGACGGCTCACATTTCCATTGACATTCAAAGTTGGATAATTTAGAAAAATTAATAAACATACATTTTAGTTATTGAAATTTGAAAAGCTTTTGTTTTAGTAAAAAAAAAAAAAAATTTTGTTGATACCTTTCAGGAAAATATGCTTGAATAAATCTAAAACATCAAAAAGCTTGATGGTGCAATGTTGAATGACCGTGAAGTTCAATAATGTTTTCGTCTTTTCTTCATTATCTATCTTCAAAGACATTCCGAGAGATTATGTTAAAAGATGACTAACAACAAACTATACTTAATAGCAATAGCACTGCAAGCTACTATTCAAAATATATGTATTTTTCCTTCCACATAGCTTTAAGGTTATATCTGTGCGAGTCGTTAAAATAGTCAGTTTATAGCTAATGTTAATTGTTGATTTATACATGTCCAACTTTCAATGTAAAGATTATTTACTTATTTATGAATTTTCAAAGTTAAAGAAAAATACTCTATACCACATACTTATATTTAAAAACTTTATACTACAGTCTATTAAGAAATCTTCTCAATCTACCTATGGATATAGTGATTAAATCCCTCACCAAAAACTGTTGAGATTCAGTATCACTATCAGTGATCGCCCTTACCTTTCAAAATTTTCCACTGAATGTATTTACTTGAAATAGACTATAGAATTACACACACAATTTTAAGCTTCACAATACCTTTGAAACAGACTATAATATTTCATCCAATCTTTCGCAAGAGTTTCACTAACGCTGCATATCATGAAACAGACTATATTACTGTTGGAAGAATCTGCCCCATGTGTAGGTGTCACAACCAGTTCAACAACCTGCCATCCCCATATCTGATTTTCACTTGGACTCATCTGAGCAGAAACCGCTAACAACCTAAGTCCCCCATAGAAACACAATAATGGAATGCGCTTTATGGAAAAGTTGGAAAGAAGCCAATGGTAATCTGTTATTCTGAAATACCTCAGTGCATCTGAACTTTTCATCATGTTTATGATATATTTAGGCATGATTAAAATAGATCAAGTGTTATTAGCGGGAAGTTGTTCGCCAGATCGGCACAGGAATTTAGGGTAATTTGTTGCCACACGTTTTTCTCTCTTCTGGGTTGTAGCCAACAAAAAGATCTAAAAGAGATAAATTTACTAAAGCCGAGTAAAGGAATGAATTGAATTACGAAACCTGTAACAGTGGGGTCTAAGGTTCAACAAGGAGAGATATGGTTGTAAACCTTTTAACAATTACCTACTACACATTGCCAAGGTCACAAATGGCTACTTGATCAAAGTGGTAACTAAGATATCATTAATGTAACTAGTTATTTCGGTAAAAATTTTCGATATCTTAAGTACAATTGCGGCTATGATGTTTCCTAGGACACACCCTCGCTGCTAGTGACATCCTGGTTAGATCAATACAAGTTTGACCAAGCGGATTCGGCTCTGATCAAAGTCTATTTCTTCCTGCTAGATTGATGAATTGGGGCCCCGAGTTGCAGCAGTACAATCATCTGCTAGGTCAGGCAATATCGATTTTGTTTTTCTTTGTGTGAAGGACGTGTCTGAGCATTGACGTCAATAGTGATCTTTACTAGCTTATTCCTGAACCTATTAAAAACCAGCCCTCCTTACAGACCCGGGAAGCTATCAGTCAAGAGGGCTCATCCATCTACAAACTTTCTTGCATGTCTGTGGGGGGAGGGGGGTCACTATAGGGTTAACGGTTGTAGCACCGTTCATTGCTCTCTTCACGATGTTTACTGATTCCAGGTCTCGTATTTACCCTCTCCTCTCTGCTCACGTTTGATTTATCTTTTAAATCAACATACATACATTTTTCGCCTAGGTCAACATTTTCACGTGGAATGGTCCAATATAAATTTCGTTCCTGTTACCCCCCTTTTAGAATGAGCTGGCCCTGGTGCAGGTTTGTCGAATGTTATCAAAGCCTGGCCTGGATGGATTTATTATGACTCGTTAACTGCCAGGCTGGCAAATCAATACACCACAAATAACTGACCTTCACATTGCCGACATTGATTAAAAAGAAACCCACAAGGCATAAACTGTAATAAAGAGCAACGCTTTCCCGTGTGTCATTCAGTGTGGAGAGCGCCGAACGAAGTCGTGAGCCCCATTATGTAGGCTGATTTATGGGGCTTCCACAGACAGATTCACATGCTGATGCTTGTGTTTCTGCAAACTAGGTCACAATTAAAATCGTGGGCTGACTACATAATTCACACTAGTCCTTTGTGTACCATATCCCGGGCATCCTGAAATGTTTGTACTTAACCATACCTCATTAATCTTCGGTAGCATACCCTGAGAAATCAACTGTGATATGACTGTTCTGTTATGTATTTTTTTTTTCTTTTACCGATTTCCCCAGGCGTGGTTTCTTCTCCGTTCGTGCTAGCTGGTGGTTCTGTCTTGATCTTTGGGGCAGGCTGTGCCGCTTGTTTTTTAGATTCCACCACGTCTGGCATCACCGCATCGATTAGAGTCAAGGCTTCAATGTTCTTGGCCTGGGCCCCATCCTAACAAAATAAACACACCAATGTCAAATTCGAGGATAAAATATATACTGTTGTCATTCTTCCAAGTCATTTTCATGGGAAAGTTTATTGAGGAATTACAGATTTTGAAAACTAACAAGGATCCTTCTTGAAACAACTAAAACAAGCTTGCCATATTTGAAGCTAAGGGAATTCCAATAAGTAACTAACTTTTGATTGGCTGAGTTATTTTTAGCTTGCATTTCTTCTGTAACTATCATGACTAAAATGAACTTCATTTTGAATTTCATCACTAGTAGCTGCATGCAGCCTCTTTCAAAAGTCTCTTTACAAAAGTATAGCAAATTTTACTTGGTCATTACCTAGAGAAACAAGTTTTGATTTTTCTGTGGTGCTCAATGAATTGAACAGCATGAATAATCTATCTGGTTCTGAGAAAAACTATTCACTATTGCTGAAGACAATGCATCAGTCTAATACTCAATACTGTAGCATATTCTTACTAGTATAAGTGGTCTATGGTTATTTTCATTTTCACCCCCTCCCTAATTTACAGTATTTATGACTCCCTGTGGTGCAAACAGTTTCATTTTATAACATCTAATTTCTAGTTCACCACCATTACTAGACCTATCAAATCCGTAGAAAACTATTTGCTTTTTTTCTAGTTCTAGTCTTGTTTCCTACATATTAACCTTCTTTCAATGAACAAATCCCAGATTTAATCTTTAAAGGTTATTTTCTCTTTTGACAATATTTCCCCTTTAACAGGATCATCAGACAACATTTTACTGAACAAAGTTTTAGAAAGATTCACTCTAGTATACAACACCCCCCCCCCCCTGACAAGTCGATAGAATGATTTTCTACCCCTCTACTTCCTGTCACATTAAAATTTTGACAAATAAAATTGTTGACTTTCTTCAAACTGCTTATAATTGCATATATTTGAGTATGTATATATTTATATATGCGACTTGATTTACCAAGAGATAGGCAAGTTCCATTAGTGTCCTCTGTAAGTGTTTTGATAATTGATTCACCGAAGCTTGTTGTGTATATATATACTTTTACATTAGGGAAAACTTTATGCTGGTATGTTTTGATACTACAGGCACCACTATAGTCTAGCCTTGTCCCTGATATGACTGTCTGCCTACAGAATCAGCAGACTGGCTGTGATATGTTATGTTTACGGAGCTTGGAAATTTGAAGTAACTGCCAATTTTATGAAATGGAAATCATCAACAATGTTTTGTTAATATTGTCATTTTTAACAGCACAAGATGTGTATGTGAAACACATTGACCACGACTATACATGGGACAGTGGACTGGACTTAGAAGTGACATCATGTCTTTAAAAATCAATCCCATCCAAGCATTTACTAGTGCTAAATTGCTAATATTTTCCCAAAGTTGAACAAATGAAAGTGCTATCCAGGCAACAACATGCCATTACACAATTTAAACAAGACCTCCTCCCAAAAAAGTGGTCCCCCTTTATAGATGTCTCTGAAAACTAATCTCACCCAAGCTTTACTGATTACTAACATTGTCCCTAAGTTTCGTAGAAATCCATCGAAAAATGAAAGCGCTATCCAGGTGACATGTTATGACAAACAGACTGAATGACAGACGGACTGACCCGTCAAAAAAAAATATACATGTTATGACAAACGGACTAAATGATGGACGGACTGACGGGTCAAAAAAATATATACATGTTATGGCAAACGGACTAAATGACGGACGGACTGACGGGTCAAAAAAAAATAATACATGTAATGACAACGGACTGAATGACCGACGGGTCAAAAACAAACCAGGGCTCGAAATTAACTAAGTCCGTCAGTCGGAGTCCATGACTGGTTATTATCCTAGCGGACTGACTCGATGTTTGTCCTGATCAGTCCAACCAGACTGGTAGAATATTTTTAAACTTCATTTGGGAAAACCAAATAATAGTAACGTATCAGTGATTACGTATCAGTGATTGGGCATCAATAAAATCTGTCACTATCTGTAATCGGATTCATCATATACAATCTTTCTTATTTTATTATTTTAACCCCCCCAAAATATGCTTGATCAATCTGGACTGGTGGTAACTTTTTCTGCGGACTGGTTCGTTTGATACCCAACCTGAGTCCGGCTGGACTGGTGACTTAAAAATTTAGATTCAACAAGTCCTGCAAACGGACTGAATGACGAGTCAAAAACAATATACCCCAGCAACTTCATTGCATGTGGTATAACATCACCTGGTGTCAAGCAACGTTTTCTGTTGCTCGATATTATCACCTGGGAGTCTAGTCTGATCTTTATTCCTACAGGAAAACATGTTTTTTCAAACATTTCTTGGCCAATCAGATTTGATTGTACATGAAATTATAATTAACACAAATCATCCAATATATCCATTGTTTTCGTATCCCCAATTATCCCAGAAAAATTACACAGAAACAGCATGGTTAGTGAGTGTTTTTGTATTTTTTTTTCTATCGTGCTACCTGGAGTGTTTTGTAGTATGACTACCAGAGCGATGAACCGATCAGCTTACCGACACTTCTAAGGTATTCTGGGAAGAGCGCGTGTGCATGTTTTTTCATTTTTACAAGAGACAATTCGGTCAATGCAGACAAGATCGTGTAGCTAGTCATTAATCAGTTCTGAGAAATAAAAAAAAAAAAAAAAAAAAAAAAAAAAATCAGCACAGCATCCCTCCAATAGTAGACCAGGACTTAGCATTATGTAACTCAGATTGATTAGAACCGCCTCAGCCATGTCATACACCCATAAAATCTCCTTGTGAAAGGTCAAATAATTGATCTTCCTTCTGATGTGGAATGCCATTACTGGTGTATGTACCCACAACAACTAGGACAAATGAACATTATGCATCAATTGTATTATTAAACAGATGTGACAGAGCATGTGAAACAGATCAGGCTTGGTCAAGTTTAGACGAGTTTACAAAGGTCAAATGCCAACATTCTACCACTTATTTACACCAAGTACAGCCTTTATCACAAACCAATCCACAAGGTTATCTAACCAGGACTTTTCCTTGTCATGCTAGGGGGAGTCTTATCTTGGTGAACTCTCTGTGCTACCACATCATATTTTGCAAATGCTATCTCTATGACATCTTCTGTGATAGTTTATACCTTTAAGTTAAAATATCTACAGAGAGAGGAACAAAGGTCAATCATAATCTTAATTACACACAGTTCATGTTCAATCCATTTTGTGTTGACAAAAATATGATATACAATAATCAAACACATTTCAATTCTGGCCAGGTTCAAAACAACTGCTCCAGGAAAATTTCTAATCACTCTCTGGTTTCTCTTGTAAATATTTTATAACACTGCTTATAGCAAAGCATTGAGGATGAACAATTTGAATTCATTATAAATCCAATCAGTTAATGTTTTGAAAACAGGAAATAAAACCACTTCACTGTAAGCGTGAATTCATCATAAGTGTGTTACCTGTAACCATGTTTTACTGTTAAGTGTATGTACATAAGTAAGCTGCCTTTTCAATATTTAATGGGAATTACTTTTCTATTTGATTTTACCAAAAATGTTAGTATACAATCACATAAAGCATATCATTAAATGATTGAATACTTCCTAGCTCTCTGATTGACTGAGATCTAGAGCTGAAACGAATGTTCGAATATTCGCGAATGAATAGTAAATAGCGAATATTCGAATAGATATTTAGTATTCGAATATTCGGTCACATGTCTAATACCCGTATGAAATGCTGTGAAACAAAACTCAGTACAGGCACTATACATTTGCAAAATACTTTTATAAAAAATCTTCCCGTAACCAAACTATTATCAAGGTACAACTCGCCACAATCTTTGTTTTCTTATTTACCAGTCACATCACTTGCAATTTTATTATTATAATTAGACCCCTACCGTCTAGCAGCAACTTTTTTTGGGGGTGGGGGGGGTTTAACGATCGTGGTGAACATCCAGAAACTGACCGATTCTGAGTTGATTTCATAGCATACAACATGGCTATACCACCTGGAGAGGAATACGAAAGTCTTTGCTTCTTAAGAGCATACGCAATGTACATTTCAAAATTTTTTCTATCTCCAAAATTGAAAACTTCCAATAATAATAATAAGAGTTACAGAAAACGCAAACATCATTCAATCCTTCAGAATTATCTGATGATGATGAAAATACAATCATACAACAACTGGCAGTGTTTTTGTGTACGGGTACATACAGGTGCATTGCATTGTTTTCTCCAAAGAGAGGTAACTCAGAATTCAAGTATGAATAATTGTGCAAATTACATTCTTCATGAACTGTTATCTTTTCCAAAACACAGGAAATATGGTCTGTTTTTCTCAAGAATATCTAAGGTACTATAATTTTTATATAAGAATATTTCTATAAAATATATGTAGATAACGAACGTTGCGTATGACCTTAATATGCTTACTGCTCAGTGCTCAATTTATTTTCCATTTTCTTTTAATCTAACTTCTAACTTTTTGCTTAAATATTCTATATTTATCTTAATACAATTGACATGTAATCTAATGTCAATAACTATATCGATGTATTAGGTATTGAACATACCAAACCAGTCCTGGTGTCAGGTGATTTATAAATGACATACCTGTAAATATCTTATGAAGAATGTACATGTACTACATTTATAATTATGATGTTGATGAATATTCGAATACGAATAGAAAGTAGTCGCCGATACGTAATATCGATTTTTGGTATTCGTTTCAGCTCTACTGAGATCCAACAAAGTAGAGTCAATAATTCCTGATATTCACCTCCATGTGACCCTCCAGGTGAATATTAGGATTTATTGACTTTTTGGATCTCAGCAAACTTACCATGATCGATCGATTCCCTTACAATCAAAGCAAAAAACGAACTTGAAAGTTTTTTTTAAAATCACACGATAAAACAATTATTGCTGCTTTATCAGACAATACGATGATTTAGACACCTTCGAAGTAAGATATTCAACTTGCCCTTCGGGCTTGGTGAATATTGTACTTCTCAGGTGTCTAAATCATCGTATTGACCTCAAAAACAGCAATAATTGTACATGTATAATATAATAGAAAAGAAATGCATACGGAAATGAATAAGATTACAAAAATTTATACATGTAGCATCAGTAATCCTCAGCCACTGATAATGCATTGAAATATTGAGCTATAGGGTACATATTATAACTGTACAGTTTGAACTCATGTAAATGTTCACATAACTTCCTGGCTTGAACAACGCTGTTGGTGTAACAAAAATCTTAATAATGTTCTTTCTCAAAGTTTAAACTGGTAAATATGTAGCAAATGTCTGGGATAATACTTTTTGTCTTTAATATATAAAGCAATCAGAGATAAAATGTCATTCATCCTCTACAGATAGCAATATTAAAAATTTTCAATTTGCAAAGTTTTGATTATCCACTTGTTTCAATTTCTATTTTAAAAAAAGGGCGTGGAGAATTCAAAGTTTTGTAAGTTTGATTGCATAACTTTATTGATTGGGAACTTTAAATACTCTCCTTCACAATCTTTCCTCATTTGACTAAAGAAGTACAGTTTAGCAAACATTTTGAATTTTTGAGAGCTTAGATAATGATATTTTCAATAAAAACAAGATGTGTTTGTGAAACACTGTTGCCCCTGGATTCCAAAGGCTTGTCATAAAGATTACATGTGTGTTAAATATGCAAGTTTTTGAAAAATTTCAAGGTCAAGATCAGGAAGTCAACTATTTTGGTACCAGTGGAAAGGACTAAATCATAAGGAAACTACATGTGAAATATGAAAGCCCTTTCACTTGCCATTCAAAAGTTATGACCAATGTTAAGGTTTTTAAAAAGTAAGTCAAAGTTCAAGGTAAAGTCCAGGAGGTAAAATGTTTTTGGTACCAGTGGGAAAAAGGACTTGCCATAAACAATACACACGTGAAATATGAAAGCCTTATCACTTGCCATTAAAAAATTTGGGCCCAATGTTAATTTTTGAAAAGTAGGTCAAAGTTTGAGGTCAAGGCCAGGAGGACAAATATTTTGGTACCAGTGGAAAGAGCTTGTCATAAGGAATACACTGATATAGCCAATATCAAAGTTTTCCCTGCAGACAAACAGACAGGCCAAAATACTATATGCTCCCGATTCAAAGAAAATTGTGTAAACAGTTACTAAATGTAAATTTTGAATGTCCAATGACTTTAGTTTTAGTTTCTCATTTAAGAAATGTACAATTTGTCTTTGATAGTTATCCTTACAACCAACATTGAAGAGATAGCCATCCTCTAGCTAGATGCTTTGGTTAGTAATCCTTACAACCAACATTGAAGAGAGAGTCATCCTCTAGTAATAGATGCTTTTGAGAATTTCATTTGCAACATCCTTTCTAGTACTGTAGTAATATTATTTAGAATTTTGTAATATAATCAAAAACAGCTGCAAGTGGAATATCTGTCAAGCAAAGGGTTTACAAGATAATATTTGAGCAAACAATACTTGGTGACTTGGTCTATAGACCAATATACTGAATGACAGCTGCAAACCAGTGTGACCCCTTTTCACTCCGATATCTTCTTTACAAATAAAGAGATTAACCGAGCCCCAGTGCATTCAACTTAACCAATTGCATTTAAAATCTACTTTTATAATCTACTTTTTGATTTAGCAGGGTTGCAAATTATTTGCGGACAACCAAATGATGAAAACTCTCTTGCCAACTTGGTGAGGTTTACCGAAATTTTTCCAGAATTTGCTCATGGTATGGCTAAACTTCTTAATGGGCTTTCGATTTCACCGTTTCCAGACCTGTTTACCCTAAACGAAGCCTGT
>CAJDSM010033339.1:118-14553 GCA_903981925.1 Ostrea lurida
ACAGAGAGTGGGAATGGAAGAGACAAAGCCATTTTTAGCCTGAAGTCATCACCATAGGTGTCAATGCTTGATTGGCTCCACTTTAAAGGTATACCACAGAGGGCGCGGCTAATATCAATGTCACCACCTTAAAGGAACCTCAAACAGCCTTATAATCTAATGTTACAACTTGCCAATTATCGCGTATTCATAAGACAAAAACTGATGTTGTTAAAGGTTATTCCTGATTCTTTTGTATTTAGACAATGTGTCTGAATATGTCATGTGCTATGTTCTGGTTGAAATACAATGTGTTCGCACCCAATAATTTGTTGTGTTCTTACAATATGTTATTAATTGTCATTATTTGTAATTTTTGCAGCTAACGACTTTCTGATAGCCAGTGGGGGAGATGACAATGCTCTTGTAATCTCATTGGTTGAGATTAACGGTGATGATATAAGTGTAAAGGCGAATGGTTCCTGTACGTCTGCTCATNCATTGGTTGAGATTAACGGTGATGATATAAGCATAAAGGTGAATGGTTCCTGTACGTCTGCTCACGCAACAGAAATAACCGGTACAAACTAGATTATAACTATCATGTAATCTATAAATTAGGGAATAACCACCTTCTCATTTGTGATTTGCAACCATTAATGCTGTATTAATGGTTGCAAATTGAGTTTTACCGGCGACACGTAAGCAGAGCCTATAAAATGAATGTGTGCAACANGTTGCAAACTGAGTTTTACCGGCGATGCGCATGCAGAGCCTGTAAAACTCAGTTTGCAACAGTTAAATCAGCATTAACGGTCACAAATCACAAATGAGAAGGCATTTATTCCCATTCTAATGCAATTTTGCTTGATGTTTACAGCTTACCTCGTCAAGTTTATGAAATATATTAAGAAATGTTTATGCTGGATGTCATATTTTTGCGTCACAATAGTGTGATCACAGCGTCACAATCAAAAGCTTTCCTCTCGTTAATGCTCATTTGACCACTCCAAATCTCAGAGCATATAGCCAATCAAAATACTATTTGCAAAACAGTTGCATTAGATTTTTATTATAGAATTGAGGGGCAAAATGGTATGGATCAAAGAAAGATGTATTTAAGCACCAGTAAATGTATCTATTAGTATGTGAACAGATTTTTAGGTTGTTTTGTTGGTTTTTTTTGTTTTTCAAAGAAGTACACCAAGAATTAAGATACCCAATGTAAAATGAAAGGAGATTGAACAATTTTGATTATTATACTTTTATGTAAAATACTTCAATCTGATTGGCCACTGAACATTTAAAAAAAATGAATGTTTCCATATGAGAATAGAAAGCAACTGTTGCTATTCAACTGTGGTTCATAGTGGTATGAACACAATTGATAGATATGCAGTCATAGCATAGAGGAACAGTGGATATGCAAATATATAACTATGAAAGGGATAGTACAGCTCATTTCCTCAACAATTTTTAAAAGAAAGTGAGTCCAAATGATCCATATGTCATTTTCTGTTAAAAATAACAATTTTATGCATTTATCTGCATTTATGTCCAAATCTAAAACAATGCAATCTTTCAATAAATTTAGTTTCCTGAACAAAAATTTCGATTGAGTTGTTCTAGTGTAACTGTTCGACAAACATGCAGAATTTCTGGTTGAAAAATATCATTCATATCCTGTTTAAAAATTATAATTTAAACGGAATAGATGAATTTGGGTGAGAATTTTTTTTTCATCAAAATGAGCTGTACTATCCCTTTAAAAATATTTTAGGTGTGAGGTTTGTGTCGCACAGTAAACTTTTATCAGTGTCCATTGATCAAAGGATGATATTGTGGAATATTGGGATTACAGAGGGCGATATACAGGTATGTTGACTAGATAGTATTGAACTTGTCAATAACCTATTTAAATGACTACTGAGTGCTTATGCATTGCTGTGGAAACATTATTTTTGTGGAGGCTCAATTTTTGTGGATTTCATGGGTACTCCTATAATCTCAAATTGTAAACCACAATGAAATACACATCTCACAGTCTTGAAACCATATAAAATTCAACAAAACAGTAAAATCTAGATAATCCACACAAATTGGCATCCATGAATTTCAATGATTCTATTTGTATTCTTTCATTTTCCACTCTAAAATTTTGACTACAGCTGGAACAGTTGGCTTGTAAACTTGTGTGTGTAGCTGACATATCAAACATGGACATCTGGAAATTAAGCGAGTAAGTAAAAGATTTACATCACTGTGTGTTGATTATGCATATAACGAGTACGAGTCCTGTCGGAGTGTTGGTATACGTGTATTTTGGTATCGCATGTACAATTCTTCACTAGAAGTTATTACTTGTACTTTAATTCACTGGGATCTTGCGTTCTTCTCCCAGCACCTCCCACCTGATTATGGTACAGTCCCTAAACGTTCTACTTGACCATTTTCCCGTGCGGTCACCGCGAGTTCTGCGTGCNTACTTTACCATTTTTCCGTGCGGTCACCTTGAGTTCTGCGTGCGGTCACCGTGTGTTCAGCGTGCGGTCACCGTGCGTTTAGTAATTTTTCATTCATTGTTCAGTGTGCGGTCACCGTTCACTCTGCGTGCGTCACCGTGCATGTGGTAAAGTAGAACGTTTCAGGGACTGTATACCCATATCAACTTGTAATTTGAATTATCTCTCTTTATCCCTCTTTGCAGCATGTGTGGCACGCNGTAATTTGAATTATCTCTCTTTATCCCTCTTCGCAGCATGTGTGGCACGCAAAAAAGGCATGAGTGCTAAGCATTGGTCTAAATTTGCAGCCCTTCAACGGCAATGGTGACGTCTCAATATGAGTGAAATATTCTCAGCGGGACGAAAAACAAACAAATAATCATAATCAATCAACCCTCATTGCAGGTTTAGCCACAGGTCAACTGGAGAATATAAATCTTTAATTTATCCTTACAACNAACCCTCATTGCAGGTTTAGCCACAGGTCAATTGGAGAATATATTTCTTTAATTTATCCTTACAAATTTAAGACGCTTCAGCTGTGAATTTTAGTGAGTGAAGGTTGCTCCATTGATTACACGAGAGTCATTTGATTTGCTCTTCATCAGCTATAAAATGATTGGGGGATTACCCAGAGTTCTCTGTAAAAATGTCGCTGTTACTGCAAAACTATATGTTTTCCTCACCCAAATTTCATTTTAAGGACACCTTGTAAATCATGTACATTTCTCCTACTTTGAAAAATTATCAAATCATACTGCTAGTGTAACAGAAATTAAGAAAATGCAAATGTACCAGACCGGGATTTGAACCCAGGCCCCCTTTTTCTTTTATTAGTTAGGGGCTCTACCAACTGAGCTATCTGGCTACCTGTCATGAATCCCTAGTGCCTTGATCTTTTAAAAAGTTTTTACACTGGAAGACATCAGTCTAGAATCTTCTGGCTGGCATTTTTACCTGTCATTTCCAGAAGTTGGTGTACATTACCAAATGTAACAGTAAGGGAGAAATTGCAAGTGAGCTTGACCAGACTGGGATTTGAACTCTCTAGTCTGGTGCTCTACCAAGTTACCAACTGAGCTGATAGTCATGCCTCTCTTTGAAAACTCTTGCATTTGTTTACCATTGTTTTATTGTTCAATTTTGTGTTCTTTAACTTCATTCATTCATTGTTCAATATTACACTCTTCCTTTGCAGTGACAAGCTGAGTGTTGTGATAGCTGGTGAGGGGTTAGCAACATTTGGAGTGCAATGTAAGTCATCTACAGATAATATCCATATAATAAAGAATGCAAACTTTTTATCATATTTTGAAATATCTCTTTCCTAACAATGAATAAGAGTGAAAGGACTACACATAACATTTTTTTTTCAGACCAAGAACCACAAGACCAGTTTGTTATTGGAAAATAAATTTTTATATCATATTCTTTGAAATGTATTCCTTCTTTTATTACATCCACTGCCTTTGAACACCAAAACGTGCAAACGCATTTGACGAGTTTAAGAACCTCAGGGGGAGATGTAGATATGGAGGATTGTCTACCAGCAACACAACAAAAGTATGCATTGTTCTGAATACAAGGAAAAATAGTGAAGTTACTGAGAAAATGTGACAATACATTTTGAAATCTTTCACCAGGCATTATTGAAGAATATCTTTTGGGACTATTTACATGAATTTACAATAAAAATGATG
Source organism: Ostrea lurida (assembly GCA_903981925.1). Lineage (NCBI taxonomy): Eukaryota > Metazoa > Mollusca > Bivalvia > Ostreida > Ostreidae > Ostrea > Ostrea lurida. The sequence continues at coordinate 4,302 of CAJDSM010033339.1, forward strand.
TCAGACCTTTATTGGATTAGACTTTCCTCAGATCATCAGATTCTGCCCCTCTAACAATTTATAATGATGTATTTACAGATACAATATGTACAATGCCTATCTCAAAGTTCACACAAATTCAAAGTTCACACTTCCTCTGGTATCTTCCCTGTCTGTATGATTTTAAACAGCCCCATTCCATTTGCTCCACATTTGGTCATGCAACTGGCATGCTGCACCTTCCCTGGACGCCATTTTACTTGTACCTTATTGTTTTTCTTTATTTCATTTAGCTTGAGGGTTGAGATTTTTAGTGCCACGCTGTGATGAGTAAAATCCTGAACCTCTACCACCATCCCCACCATGATTAAAGCGCCCATTTTTGGGATTTCGATTGAACTTTGTCACCTCTTCATACATAACCTGCAGCCAATAGTCTCTTTCCATGTTCTGCTAAAAACGCAGTCTCTAGTTTTATATTCTTGCTGTCACACTGTTTGTGCCCACCTTCACCCATGAATTTCTTCAATGATTTTTTCATAGTTCATAGCAGTCAGATCTGCCATAATTGTTCCTTTGTGATGTTTGCTTTTCTAAAAAGTTTAAAGGCTAATATTGCCGAAGGAAGTGTCGTTTTCTTTTCCTAAAATTTTCTGTACTTACTGTTGAAGTTTGCTGTAAATTCATTCACTGACAGTTCTTGGGACTCCTCAAACGTTTCTGCATTGTCAGCTAGGTCATCCTTAGCTAGGTGTGTATCAAAAATTCAAGATGGGTTTTAAAACCAGACTCTTGTTTTATATTTTTATGCCCGTGGATGAGTAGGGGGATACTTGTTTTTGTCCTGTCTGTATATGTCTTCGTCTGAAACTTTAACCTCGTATAACTTTTAGAATGGTAGTACTAGGCTTGTAATATTTCACATGTATGTTCTTATGACAAGACTTTGCGTGGTACCAAAATTTTTGACCTCGCTGACCTTGAAGTTTGACCTACTTTTCAAAAACTTTAACCTTAGCTATAACTTTTGAATGAAAGTGCTAGGGCTTGATATTTCACAAGTATGTTTCTTATTACAAGACCTTTCCATGGGTACCAATTTTTTATCTCCTGACCTTGACCTTGAATATTGACGCTATTTCTAAAACTTTATCCTTAGCTATAATTTTGAATGGTAGTACTAGGGCTTGTATGTTTCTTATGACAAGACCTTTCCGTGGTAAAATTTGATGACTTCTTGACCTTGAAGTTTGACCTACTTTTCAAAAACTTTAACCTAGCTATAACTTTGATAATGATATAGTAGGCTTTGATATTTCACAAGTATGTTTTTTATTACAAGACCTTTCCATGGGTACCAACATTGTTGACCTCTCCTGACCTGAAGTTTACCTACTTTTCAAAAACTTTAACCTTTGCTATAATCTTTGATATGATAAGTATTAGGCTTTGATATTCACAAGTATGTTTCTTATTACAAGACCTTTGTGGGTAACAAACGTTTTGACCTCCTGACCTTGATTTTGAATCTGAGACCTACTTTTCAAAAACTTTAACATTAGCCATAACTTTTGAATGGCAAGAGTTAGGGATTCTATTATTTACATGTGTATTCCTTATGACATCTTTTATCTGTACCAAAATGTGTGACCTTGACTTGAATTTTGACCTACATTTTAAAACTTTAACATTGGCCGTAACTTTTGAATGGTAAGGATAAACCTTTCATATTTCACATGCCTATCCTTATGACAAGCTCCTTCACTGGCATGTGGATACGGGGGCATTCATGTTTCACAAACACATCTTGTTAAGCTTGAATTTGTCAAAAACCATTTACAGATTTTATTATCGTCATCTTCTGGAAGAGAGAGCGCAACAGCAATGCTTTTTTCAGATCTGGACCCAGTTGCACGAAAGTTAGTTAAGTTTAATTGACGGTGTTTAATGTAGTTAACGCTATATAAATGTATGGTTAATGGGACGTTAACCGTCAGATGAATTTAACTAACCTTCGTGCAACTGGGTCCAATTGTTATAATTTCACTCCATGCAAGTAATTCTGTCTGTATTGTTCTTAGGCATTACTTGGATTTAAACACTGGTGGTTAATTCTGGTCGCCATGACTTGCAGCTAGATTCAAGTTTTGTTCCCTCTTTTCTGATCTTTGGTTCACACTATTTATACTTTCTTTTGACACAATTACTACTTTGAACTTGATTCTAGGTTCTAGATTCGGGGAGGGTCTGTTATGGTAAGGCAGGGTTCTCCATTTGTCGCAAACCACGGGTTATTGTTTCATTCTATTTCACAAATTCTATTTGTGAAATGAGAATGAAACAATGACCCGTGGTTTGCGACGATGGGATATCTCGAGGCGTGATAACACCTCTCATGGTTATCCATGGTAATCTCACCGCAGTTGTATATCCGGGTACGTCTTGAGACACACGTCCTTCCTCTTATCCATCAGCGTAAATTGCGATGCAACAGGAAACGTGAGGCCCATATGTTGGTAAGGTTTGACGTGACTCTGGCTCAAAACATAGTCCTATTTTGATTGGCACCATTGTCCACAATCGAACTGGACAGGGGGGGGGGGGGGTAAGGGAGCGCGTCAACGCCTCGTGTAACACCGTTCAACTCTCACAGGCCCTTACATGTATGAGTAGAACAACATCCATAAAAGGCGCTAAATGTGAGAGTAAGAGCAGTGACTGACACTATTTCAGAATAAGTTGCATTTTTCAAGTTGGACTTTGAAAAAAAATATTCCTAAATCCCAATTTTAAATCTTATAGTATGAACTTCCTCTGTTTACCCAAATTTTTGAACACTCGGGATACTGGACAAAACAGTTTATGACTGGGCAAATCTATCTCGATCTTTCAAAATCTACGTTATGCATATAATTTACATAATCCTTTGGAAACTATAAAATATAGGTAGAATGTTTTTTTTTATGGGAAGTTGAACTATTTTCTTTTTTTAAAATTGCAATCCTTGATCAACATAACTGTTAAACCACACAAAACAATCAAAGTATATCAATATTATTCAAATCATTTTTTTTTTCTTTAACTTTTTTTTCATTGTAAACTTCAAATGCATGTTCTATTAAAACTTAATATATAAAGTTGATATAACCTGTTAAAAAGGAATCCTTGAACACGGACCGATTACCTCTAACGTCAATAGAAAAAAACTTCAACAATATGTATGTAACGTAGATTAAGGACCCGCAACGTAGATTACAGAAGCATCCCACAAGTAAATCTTGATATACTAACACTAAAAATTCCATTTGTTTCTACTAATAGATCACCAGAATTAACCAACCAACCTTTGTATAAGGTCAGCGCTTCAGAACTTCATCAAAATCTTCATCCAGCCATGGATTTTTTTTCCCATATTCTGCTTTTTGATTTTCCCATAATCTATAATTGCAAACAAGTCTGTATTAAATTCTTGTATTTGTTTCTGTTTATCATAAACATGCACAGTGAATTATGAACTGTTGTGCTTCGTAATTTTTATAAGGTATAGAAACCCCTTTTTTTAGATAGTAATCTACAAAATACATCGGAGTAATTTACGTTAGTGTTTGGTGTATAATTTAAGAAAATACAGTATGATATATTATAGACGCAAAAAATCATTGCTTGGTCAACTGTATGGGTACCTTGATTGATAGTGATAATTATGTTCAATTAGATATTCATAGGGCTCCTCTCTTATAGCAATTCCAAGTAGTAGTTACGTTATCACGAATGTGTATATGTATACCGGTAATTCTGTTATCGTAGTGAGCATAATTTTAATCGCAGAATAAATGATACTGAGTTGATTCTAGAAACAAAACCATCTCGAAAAATAATCATCAAGTGACAGTGATTGATAAATCATGTTAATACGTAACTTACAACATCAAGAGGACATGAATGATGATGCATGTTCTTTGGGAAGTAAAAATTTGGAAAATTTACAATCGGTAAAAGAGAAACTTAACGTTATATAGAACAACGGCTTTCTAATTCCGATTTAATAGGTATACACCCACTTATAACCTGAAAATTCCAATAAGGATGGTGTAATTGATGTTTCTTTTTGACTTTGAAATTTTTGCATTAGAACACCTCTAATATATTATACGTACTCGGGAGCAGTAGATATTGTTTACAATACTAAACGTTACAATGATCATCAAACATATTCAAAAATATGCATAACCCACTTGTTTGTTTAATATTACGATAACATGCAACGTAAATTACATAACGTAAATAACATAATTGCTTATTAATATACAGTATACAATTCATCAGTTTTTGTATTGGGAAATGAATCTGTTGCTAGAAAAATACTTAAACAAAGATAAAACCCGTTTGGTGGATGCACTATTAGATATTTCTGTTCTGTGATATGCATTCAATGTACATATTAGACATATAATTATATTATTTTTTTTAATATTAATATGGAAAAAGAGTATTCAAGATTATAAAGACGCATTCGTTTGATACACGTTGATTACGACACGGGTTTTGACACAATCTGAGGAGACTATAGTGTATATAGTATATATCCTTATATATATACACTATAGTTCGCTCAGATTGTGTCAAACCCTGTGATTACGCACTTCTTGGCGACATCAAGTAAAGTAGAAAAATTACTAGAAAACTTATTGTTTTTAAGATATCCATCATACACAGGTTGAGAATATTGTTTGGATTCTCGTGAAAGTTAGTTTGGGTTTACAAAGCTGAAATATTGTATACGCTTCGGCGACATGCACATTTGACGAAATTGGTGGTTTTCTTGTTATATATTTTATAAATTATTGGTTTTCAAAGGGTTTTTCGCGATGAAATCATAAGTAGAGTTACATTTGAATTGAAAACTGCTACGACAATTTAAAATACGAAGTATTTATCAAGTAGAGCCTGGCGGACAACTATTCTGTTGATAATGCAACTTATTCTGAGACCTGTGTAAAGCCAGGAGTGGGCACACACGCTACTGATTTGGATCAGGAAACGGCTCGAGGTACCCCTTGTTTTAGTGCTACTCGCGCAAACGCCGTCTGTGATAGGTCATTGATTGATTGATTATTACTGTTTTACGTCCCACTCGAGAATATTTCACTCATATGGAGACGTCACCATTGCCGGTGAAGGGCTGCAAAATTTAGGTCTATGCTCGGCACTCGGGGCCTTTGAGCAGGGAGGGATCTTTTTCGTGCCACACCTGCTGTGACACGGGACCTCGGTTTTTCCGGTCTCATCCGAAGTGATAGGTCAGCATAAGTCATCAAAATGTATTAATTTCGGAGAAGGTCCTCAGTACCCCTTGCTTGTCGTAATTTTTAAGGCGACTAGATGGAGCGGCCCTTCGGATGAGACCACAAAAATTCGAGACCCTGTGTCACAGTAGGTGTGGCACGATAAAGATCCCTCCCTGCTCAAAGGCCATTAAATTAGCGCCGTCGGAGCATAGGCCTGAATTTTACAACGCCCTTCACCGGCAACGGTTTTTCGCGGTCTCATCCGAAGGATCTAGTCGCCTCTTACGACAAGCAAGGGGTACTGGGGATCCCCATGGATCTACTGGTCAATGAAGGCCGCAGGAGGGGATGGGGGTACTCTGTGCATGGTCCGTCATCTCCCACGGTTCTACCATTTTGTAGTGCGATCAAAGTGCATCTAAATATAGACACAATCTTGCTAATTGATAAGGCCATCCTGAAATTAATATTTCGTTCAGAGAGACGGAAACAGCTATTTTCCGTTGTTAGAACAATCACGGCTGTTTTGGGAATCATCAATTGTGATCTGATCGCTCGGAATGGCGACAATTTCCCATCATTTTCTGAACAAATATGTTTTGTTAATCTGTTTAATACCTTGATATCAGTTACACAAATGTACCGGAAGTATTCGGGTTAGAAGTCCGACCATTAACTACAGTCTAGGATAGTAGAATTTCTTTGAGCAAATGATTCATTATCGATATGGCTCTTTTGTGATGTCTTCTAGTTTGTTGGACCTATATTGAGTGTCTGAAGATAAATTTAGATTAAAAAGTATGTTGACTCTAGGGTAATTAATGTTGTTATTAGAATAAGCGAATAGTGTTACTATATACATGTATGTATATACAATGTAATAATGAGCAGGCTATATGCCCGAAAGTACGATTTCTAACTTTCACAGATGTATCAAATTATTAGCAAATATATCAAATTTAGGCCAAAAAGAATTCAATATAAATTGGCAAAGTCAACAATGTGTTAAAGGGTCATGGACACGTTTTGTACTAAAAATGTTCAAATTTTAGATTGCCAATTTTAATGTTTACAGTGCTTGACTATACTAGGTATTTTTAATGGTCAGGAAAATTTTTAACGGCATCTGTTGACTTCTAAGTGAGATACAGCACTAACAATAAACAAGGCCCGAGTCATGATTTTGCTTACAACACGGACCCTTTGACACAGAGGGGGATTCAAGGAGCCTAGGAGAGGTTAAGCAATTCCCCTTTGACTGGTCACACCCGCTGCTGAGACCATTCGTCTTTTGATCAGCGTAAACGATAATCCGTAGTCAAATCAGTATGACAAAATGGCTTAAGGATCTCCAATACATCAACTACTTTTAGACTCAGATGCGTTATTTAATAAATCACCTTTACAACGCAAGCATGTTTCAACCTTCGTAAAAGTAATACAACTGTCTCCAACTTTTTTTAATATAATTTTTTTGTGTGATTTTTTCCCTGAATGATGAAAAATGTTGTTTTCCTTACAAATAAGAGATTCCAGTATCCAAAATTCGCTGATGATTTGTGTATCATTTGATATGAATATTAATAAAACATGCCTAAAGACCTCAGATAGAAGTATGAATTCTTTATTTTTAAGAAAAAAATATTTACGAATATTTGACAAACGCTATTTGTTGCATATTTTTTTAATCTATGGATAAAATCTATCAAAATACAGATTTATTAAAAGAAGACATGTATAGACATTATATTTTTAAAACGAAATTGAAATGAAAGTCTTTAGATTTCACAGACGTATGTATTCACTATTTTTTTCAGATTTATTCACCGGAGAGAAGAAAAAATGTAAGCAATCCCGATCGAAATTGATAGAAATTACGAAATAATCATTATACTGGTAATTAGCATGGACATTTCAGTCAAGAATTTACTTTCCGTTATAAAATCATTGTTAATGTGTAAACCATGTTACATCAACGAGTAAGCAGTTTTTTTTATACAATTTCTCTCTAACGACTTTTTGTGTAATTTCGATCGGCTTGGTTTCAATTTGGAAAATTATCGCAATATTTTCTAAAATTTTGGCCATTTCATTTTCAATTTCTTTTTTAAAATATATTTCTCCAACAATATCCTATTTCTAAATGACAGTTTTTTGGTTTACTATTTATTCATAGATTTTAAAAATAATGGATCAACAAATATATTTTCAATATTCAATTAAATAGTTTTATTTATTAAAAATCCCGATGTGTATATTCTGAGTCTTATTAGAACAAGTTTTAATGGACATTCATAAATTAGCATCAAATCACAGCATTTGGGCTCTAGAATCTCTTTTCATGCAAAGAAAACAACCTTCTTCATTGTCCGGGGAAAATCACAAAAAATCATATAAAATAATTGAGGAGCCTGTATTACTTTTTCGATGGCGAAACTAAGCTTCTTGAAAGGTGCTTAAACGAACTCATTAATTAAAAATTGTGGTGTAGTGAGTACCTTAACAAGTTGACTTTGAAAACATCAGACAGCATTTGACCAATGGCAGATTTAATGGACAAACTATAAATCGTTATAACGACCATAAAATTTGACGACCAGCTCCTTAAACATGACTGTTGAACCAACCTGCAACAAAAACTTGCCTCGAAGCATGACATGCCTCAATTTACAAAACTGCATTATACGCAGATCAAGCTCTGTGTATTCGAATAAGTTGAGAGACATAACACACCTATGCAGGTGATGAGGGATGTTGCTACAAAAGTAGGAAGCGTGACGATGGAGATCCTACACGTGGCTTCACGTGCACAATGTACCTGTGCATGAGCAACCCAGCAAATATTGCAATGCGCAATTCAGACCAGACGTAGCATGTAAATTTGTCATATTTACCACGTGTCGAAGTGATCTAGTGTTTGATCACGATTTACCAGGTGTTGGACACCTTCGCGGGGGGGGGATAGCCAAGGTTTTCGTTCCGCCTCCGCCTCGGAGCGAAGTGGACCGAAACACTTGCGCTAGCGAAGATGCTGCTGATTGACTTATTGATAATATTTGCACTCATATTGGATATTTACTTAACACTTGACGTCTAATGGGCAACTGACAACTACATTATACATGTTATGATAACGTGATGGACTATTAACCCTTTGCCAGAATCGTCAACTTTCCTTTCTAATGTAGTAAATATACCATATCACCTGCTTAGGTGTGTATATCTCCCAGTTGACGATACGCAAGAGCATTGCTTGCGTTATGCGGACTTTTTTAAACGAGGCCGGCTACTAACAAAAAAGTTGATGCTGCAGGGTTAAACGAATCTCGTTTCAATAGTCATCAATTCGCAAATTCTACGTCGCTATAATGACCTTGTTGGGCGATGACAAATTACACTAAAAGTTCATATGTTGAATGATTTGTTTCATACCCTTTGTTAGGACTGTTCATTTTCCTACTAGATATTGATCTACGGGTAAATCCCGTTTACTTTTATCTTCGACTAGGGCTCACGGCGGGGTGTGACCGTCAGCAAGAATGCTTACTCCTCCATGGCACCTGATCCTACCTTCCGCATTTGTCGGAGGTCCGTGTTTGCCCTCACACTCGGATTTGTATATGTGTTTTGGATTATGATTTAACGTTTGACACAATGGTTAACTTCGCCTTTTTGTTACGTCACCATTGCTAGTAGAAGGCTGTTTAAATTAGAAACCTAGTTAAGCACTAATACCGTTTTTATCAGTAATGGTTCTTTCTGATACCTCCACACATTGCTGCACACAGGACCATCCGATTTTAAGTCATATCATTAGAAAGACACCGATGATTCTCAACATATATAATGCCGAGCTCTTGGCGAAGAGCAATCACTACCATGTATTTTAACGTCTTGGGTTGACGCAGCCGTTCGAGCACGGGAGCTCGAACGACGACCTCCCGAATCACGAGCGAGAATTGGTTGTGAATCAGCGATTTACTCACACACTGATCACCATGTACATGTAATTTAACATGTAACTTGGTTTAAACAAGAAAGCCGACAAATTATCAGATAAACCATTTTGCAATGCGTAACCAACGTTTCCCTTTATATGTAGTATGTAACACGTTACACAACATATCACCTGATTTAACCCAGTTAAAAAGCAGTCATGCGTATAAGAGATTATTTAATAAGCGAGGCCAAACTATACGAACAAAAATGAGTTATGCATTCAGAGTAATAAATGATTCTCGAGTTGAATGTCACAATAATTACGCACAATTCTACGGTCGTATAGGAATGACCTTAGTTTCGATAAAATATAATCATAGTTCATATGTTGGCCGATATAGATTGATCATACACCTTTGTTAGCTGTCCAAATTTTCGTACATAGATATATGACGAAGGTGTAATCCCGTTTACCATGTTTTCGACTAAAGCTCACACGAGCGGGTGATAGACCAGTCAGCAGAGAATGCTTTACTCTTATCTGGCACCATTGTCTGCTTACGACTGTTTGTCGGAAGTCCAGTGTTGCCCTACACTCGAACCTGTGTATGTATGTTTTGGATTTATGATTACGATTTAACAGAGACAATGGAACACGTTTTTGAACCAAACAGTATCAAATCAATTAGAGCCAATTTTGATACTTTAAAATGGCTATAATCAAACTTATATCTCTAGTGTCAGCACAAAATTTGAAAGTCAGTTGGTGAGTTACAAGTAAGATACAGCGCTCACAAATCTTCGCACTATGTAAAAACAAGGCCTCGAACCTCTGTTCTACATTACAAAAAGATTGCTCTCGAGAAAATATCATGTTTTAAAACAATATTGAAAAAAAAAAAAAGGGGAAAAGATTTGTTTTCTTGGAGGAAACACTAGACCACTGTTTAATTTGGTGTTATAGAACATGAACTTCCAAATTTTGAATAGAAAAAAATCTAGCTTTAAATGAAACGCTTAGTAGATTATCAAATTATACATGTATG
>CAJDSM010033342.1:712-17128 GCA_903981925.1 Ostrea lurida
AATGTTGGTACCAGTAGAAAGGGCATGTCATGACTCATAAGGAACACACATGTGAAATATGAAAGTCCCATCACTTGCCATTCAAAATTTATGGCCAATATTAAAGTTTTTGAAAAGTAGGACTTCAAGGTCAAGGTCAGGAAGTCAAAAATGTTGGTACCAGTAGAAAGGGCTTGTCATAAGAAACACACATGTGTAATATGAAAGTCCCATCACATGCCATTCAAAAGTTCTGTTCCCTTGTTGACCTCAAAAACTCATTTCAGAGAGACTGGCAAGGAGTCCACGATGTCAAAGAGGGAAAAGCTGGGAAACGGACCAACACCAACACGGAGGCTGGATAGACTTAGTTTAATAGATTTCAAACGCTCCCGTAAACTTTCTCCAATCACATTCTCCAATCAAGAGAAGTTTTATTGGGTCAAAAATATTTTGGGGACCTTTCTCATTAAGGTCATTTACAATTTTTGACACAATTCATTTCAAGCAAACCATAACATCATGATTCAATTTGTGCTGGCTCATCTTGCGAAAGAGCCAGCACAAAAATCACCCATTGCATTAATTATATGTCTCCAAAAAAAAAAATTAAAATCCTTCAATGCTAACCTGCGTATTCCATGAGGATTTCCGAGATTCCCTCCCTCTTTATGTAGCCGTATAAGGAGGTGATGTTCTCGTGCTCGAGATACAGCAGTACCACGACTTCCGCTACCTTAAAGTCCTTGTGCACCTACAAATCACGTGACCTGTGTTCATCAGCAACTATATCAAAACAATACCACGACTTCATCAGACAATATCATGACTCCCGCTACCTTAACATTCTTGTGCGCCTAAAAATCATGTGACTTGTGTTCATCAGCAACTATATCAAAACAACACCAAGACTTCCGCGATACCTTAAAGTTAGCTCACTCGCTACTGTTTCTCAGGGGCGGGGTTATAAACTGATTCATCAGCTGTCTGTATAACACTCTCCACTTAACAATTAATTATTTGCGCACCTTTTTAAGGACAAACTGCTTTTCCGAGGTACAGTCTCTACACAAATCCACCGATCCGAACGACCCCGTCCCGAGCTGTCTCATCACCGTGAAATGGCCCTCGTTGTATTCTTCATAACGCGAACACTCCAACTCCTGAAATCAAACAACAGTTTCTAATCTTTTTCTGGCAATATCTGGAAAAAATTTCCACTGCACTTAAGCATCATCTTAACAATTCAATTTCTATTTGAAAAGTGTTTTTATTTTTTAAGTTTCTATAATTAACCGAGAACAAAATTAAGTGTATATTTATTAAAACATCCTCAAGTCTATAAACAACAGTTATTATGAAAAAAAAATAAAAATTTAAATTAAAGAATCATGATTTCTGATTCTACACTCGGTGTTGAATTCATTGTAAGATATGTAAATAGATAGAAATGTAGCTGAAATCACATGCGATTTTTTCAACATAATCAAAAGACCTAAACAGTTATTTCAAGTATTAGTTTTAAATAAAATGTAAAGTTTTGTACATGAAACATACAATTTGGATTATAAACATAATTTCCTCAGGTTCATAAAACGTAAACTGAACATGAACTACATACGGTACAGATGACGCCGGTGATTCCATCGTTTAAATTCTCTTGATTGTTCAGGAGTTCTACCAGAGCTTCCTTCTCCCCATCCACTACTTTCCTGTTTGAATTCAAAACATAAAAATAATGATTTATAAATTAATCATTATAATACGAAAGAAATCATTGAATACAGTTGAACTTTAGTATCTCGAACACTTGTTATCTCGAATACCAAAATGCTATGTTGAAGTGATTCAGAAGTCCTAGCCACCTATTTTCTAAGAGTTTGAATTGTGTCTGGGTGTTAATACTGAATAATAACAATATGTCAAGGTATAAGAATATTTGAGGGAATCGTTTCAGTCCTGATATTTTCAGCTTTTGATTAGATCCCTACCCTTTCTCGTAGCATTTTTTCCTCTCCTTCGGAACAATCTCCCCGATGTCCTTCATCAACTCCAGAATTTCGTTCAGATCATTGATGCCCCCGGTCCTCATCTGTATTCCAAGTTGTCCCGAGTCTATCACCTGAGGGTTTGGATCCACCACTTTGTTTTCACACTCTTTAACTTCCAGTTTCCACAGACCAAAGTCAAAACCTGGATCCTCCTCCTCCTCGGATACCACCTTCTTAGACATCTGAAACTTCCTGTCTGAAAATGGGGCATAATTTGGAGCTGGTGAAGTTGGCTGTGTCCCTCTGAGGGGTTTTGTATCCTGGGTCAGCTGAAGAGTGGTTTTTACGAGGGATTTCGTATCATAGGTCAGCTGAAGAGTGTTCTTAACATCCTCCTCCTCATCATCACTGTCGATCAAGATAACCTCTGGTGAAGGTGATGGAGGTTCGAGGACCCTTGTTGCTCGGGAGACACTCAGCTTGAGTGGTGGTTGCTGTTTGCTGGGATGGTCAGGGATATATATATTTTGTGTGTCGTTCAGATGTTGTTGACTCCACCGCTGAAGGAAGGAAATACGATCTACACCTGTTAAGTAATCAAAATATAGAAATCCAAATTGTGCACAGAATTATCAACAAAATTCAAACACTCCCTGTAGCTTGAAGTTTTATCCCTGATTACAAACTTTCATCTCCAGTGATTTTTCTATATTTTTTTCCATTCCCATAACTCTTTGCTAAGTCTTATGTATATAATCACATTGGATGTTTATTTTTTTTCCAAATGTGATTTTCTTTCCTAATTTTATCATTGCGAGTTATGCAAGCGAAAATGGGAAATAAATGGCAATTTTTGGGAGGGGAAAGGACAAAAATTTGGATCCAAAATGGGCCTTAAAAAATAACTGATCTCAAGACCTGAAATTGCTAATCATTGCAAGTTTACACACCACCAAAAGATGTTCCATCAGGCTGGGGAAGCTTGGGCACCTCCCGACCATCATTCAACAACATAGGGTGGTGTTCTTGACCGCTGTCGTCCATTGGCTGCTGGTAAGCCAGTCCCTGGGAAACGCCCACTCGCTTCATATTGATGGAGACTGAAAATACAGAAAGATAATGCATGTAATTCATAGAAACTTTAGGATAACCCCCAGGAATCAATTGGATGTCAAACAGGTCTTGATAAATTCAAATGTCAAGGGAAGTAAAGCATTTCAATAGTGTGAGTACTAGTAAATGATAAAATTTACGAAGTCCACAGAGTCAAATCTATGAATTTGTTTCTGGTATTTATGGTCTCATTTACCTCTCTGGCAAATTTATAACAAAACCAAATGATCCAATGAATTTCAGATAATTTACAGTATTTACAAATAACATACAACTTTAATAATACTTGATTAATATATTCCATTACTGTCACAGATTAATCCAATAATTAATGTTTGGTTTATTTTCACTCAGCACTGTTACTAGCCTAAGGATATTTTCAAGGTGAGTCCTCGATCGTTTTTTGAGCAACAAGTGTATAAACCCTAGTAAGATGAGTCACCAACATATTATGAGTCATTTTCTTCGTAAAAGATACCTTAAGTAGTTACATTTAAGAATTTTAAAATCATTTGATTTTTCCTCCACTCAATATAACACAAGGAGAGGTGCCCACTGAGGGAGCTAAGGAGGTGTTATTTTTCTCCTGTTTGATTTATTCAAAATGATCACTAGTGGACACCTTTACCTCTGTTCAGTTGAAGTGCATACAAATTGTATATATTTGAAAAAATTATTTGACACATTAACCCCAAGTACCCCCACCAATGCAGAAGCGATGGATGCGTTATTAAAGAATTTGTCAATCACTGGGTACAGTATGGTTGATTAATATTTGTTTTTTACGTCCCACTCGAGAATTTTTCACTCATACGGAAATGGCACCTGGATGATTGCTGGTGAAGGGCTGCAAATTTACACCTAGTGCTCGACACTGGCCTTTGAGCAGAAAAGGTGCTGTAACATGGGGCCTCGGTTTTTGTTGCTTTATCAGATGGACTGCCCATTTAGTCGCCTCTTTCAACAAGCAAGAGGTACTGAGGGCCTATTCTAACCCGGGCCTCCATGGGGAGGGTACATTTGCAAATGTGACACTATCTTGGTTCACAAACACACATTCAAAGCTTAAGAGATTTTAAACAAAACACAAAGAAATAGTCATCATAAACAACAAATTTATGAAATTAGGTCAGTTGGTTGTATATTGTTTTAAGTCCCTCTCAGGAATATTTCACACATATGGAGACGTCACCATTGCCGGTGAAGGGCTGCAAAATTTAGGCCTACGCTCGGCGCTCATGGCCCTTTATCGTGCCACACCTGCTGTGACATGGGACCTCAGTTTTTGCGGTCTCATCCGAAGGACCATCTCATTTAGTCGCCTCTTACAACAGGCAAGGGGTGCTGAGGACCTACTCTAACTTGGGTCCCAGAGTTAGTCTGGGATGTGTCATGTGGACCCGCACAATTTAATTAAGACATCCCTGTATACCAAATATTTTTTTTTCATTTTATTGGTACATATAATGTAATTTTTAGGACATATTGCCAGGTTTATTAACCGTTTTTAAAGATTGAAAAATATTGCATCATCTCTGCGAAATCGTATGAATTTCACAACACGGAAGTGAATTCATCTGAAAAACCTTGAGAAAAATGTTGTCTGCCGAATTTTCATACAACATATAAATATTAAATCAAAACTCAATTCGGGGGCAAAAATTACCCATTTACTCACTTCAAAATTACCCATTTACTCACTTCAAAATCCTTTATCTGAAAAGTTATCCTTGCAGAAAAAGGGGATTTCCCTGTGGGAAAAACCCCCTTTATGGACTGTCAAATGTCGCCTGAAGTTACTTGACTACACTTGACTACACTTGACTTTTAAGAACAATCGTCACAAAAACTGTTATTAAACTTGCTTAAATTGTCACAAAAACGCTCCGATTTGGTAAAATTTCTCGAGGAACGAAAAATCATTTAACTCGCAAACATGGCTTCCTATAGGCCTATCTATTTCCGGTTTTGAAAATCCCCAATAAGTTTCAATACATCGCGAAACATTTCACTCTACTTAAGATATCAGTCAGTAAGAACGTACCTGGATTATCCTTAAAATTATTCTCTATTTCTTCCTGTTCCATTTTTTCCTTGTTTTGAAATTTCGCATTCTTTGTTTTTCTCTCTTTGTTGTTCTTTTTGGATTTGACAATCCGTTCGTAAACACATTCGACTTTCGATAAGTTTACTTTTTAAGTTGAACTACGATTTATTCGGATTTATAGTGGGCATCACATGACCTGGAAATGGCGGCTGTGAAGTGGAGGTGGATCTTCCTGGCTTTATGTTTTCTTTACATACTTTACGTTTCTCAGTTAACACAGGCAAGTTTGTTGCGACTTTTAAAATTTGCTGATTTACTTTTAAAAATCCGTATTTGTATTTTTTTTTAAACGTCAAATCAGTTTAAGGGCATAATGTTTACCTCAAAACGAAACCACATCGCTTTGCATCGAAGCGAAAACGTCGATTTGTGCACCTTCTCTAGTCAATGTTTATTTGACAATTACACTGTAAATGTTGTGTATACTGCGTTCATTTTATATTGATTAATTTGCTAATAGGTGTATAGCAACGTCACGTGTTACACTCTGCGAGGACCTAAAAACCTACAAATTTTACCACAGGGGCTCGAGAGAAAAAATCCTAGGAGGTGTCATGATTTTTTTTCTACACAAGCCCCTGAGGCTTCACTAGGCTCTCTAGCCTCTACCAATTTCTACATGTCTTAATCGAATTGAAATGCACCCCCCCCCCCCCACAGCACATGACATCCATCAGGTGATCATTAATCATAAACAGAATGTATGTAATGGGGGCAAAGACTCCTCAAAACACCAAGGCATAGATAGAGTTACTCTGTATGTTGTGTGATTATTGCAGACATAAACCCTAAGACAGTCAGTAGCATATTGCAATCATGTTAGTGCATCAAGGGAAAAAAAATTGGACAGAGTTTTTTAAATCAGCCGGTCTTACCGGCAAAACCGGTAAATATTTTTAAAGTCCGGTGAATTTTCGTCCACAAGCGGCCATAGGACCAGTGAAATTTTAACGATCAATTTTGAACTTTCACCTCTGTACATGCATGACTTTTGAATGTAGTTGTGATATCGGCAAAAGGTTTAAATCTGCTGATATTTAAATCGATAAATGCAAGCGCTTTAATGACTTGGAATAAAGTACCAGCTGATTGGAAACAATTTCCTTACATCATATTTACGAAGAAATTTGAATTGTAAACGATATGGATGGTAGCTGCTGATAAAACAACTGTTGTTAAGTGAATTCGATGTCGTCAAATTCCGCATAAATTATATACAGATACATCTGGCAGTGTATGATTTAATGGAAATCGATGTACGGTACATGTTCATGCATCAGTGGTATTCCGGGTTTGGGACCCCATTTAATACTATTTGCACAAATGCACGCAACTAAGCAGCCTTCGGAAAACAAGTCTGCTTATTCAATACATAAACGTACTCATTCTTTACGTCTGTTTCATAAGGCATTTAAATCCAAGTGGATGTCATACAAAAGGACCGAATTTACTCTTACCCCAGATGTGAAAGCCACGAATATTACTTGCTGTACAGTATTCATATTCATTCGTATTTAAATCCTTATTTGGTCTGGGGGGTTTTCCTCATTCAGGTAAAGAAATACCGACCAGTAAATATTTCTTCAGACCAGTAAATTTTATTAATTCACCGGTCCTCTTGACCAGTAAATTTTTATCTATTTCAAAAACTCTGTTGGTGTCTTTTAAAGTTAATTAATGCTTTATCCAGGAAATGTATTCAGAGTCTTCAGAACATAGACTGGTAGTCTAGTCATCTGTGTCATAATATAATTATATTGTATTTCAAAAACACAAGATATTCAGGGTTCTCACTAGGATTTTTAAAACTTGAGTCTGGGGACTCACGATTTTTGGAAAGGTTGCGTCCCGGCCAGCTAAATGTGGTGAGTCCCAGAACAATAAGGCTGAGTCCCGATTTACTAGTACACTCGCATCAAAACAATAATTTTTGAAACAAAAAATGTCTTTATTGCAATAAATGAATAAAAAATATATACATGTAAAAATACATCTAGCCACGATGGCTACAGAAAGTGTTACTTTAATTTCATCGTAACAAGAACTAGATATTAATCACCAAGTAGTATTCTATGAATACCTTAAAAACATGTCCAAGCGTACTTAAAGAATGAATAAGAGTTTCTCGGTAATGAAATTGGTGTTTCACTTTCGCTTTCTTGACCGGAAGTTTTGTAGATTGATCCCGACTTAAAATATCTTGAATTTTCTCGATATTCGGGACGCGTCCTCAGACGAGTCCGCAGACGCACCGTTTTAAACAATGTCGCGTCCCAGATCAATTTGCTGCATATATTACGCAGATCCTTGCGCTAATGAGAACCCTGGATATTGTGTTACATGTGGTTAAGCCATTTCCGCTAGAGCTGCATCGTCAGAACCCTCACTTGGTGTTTTCTCTCTGTTTCGTTACACTGCATTCTGTTGCATTGTAACGGAGAGAAAACTCCAAGTTCCAACAATGCTGGAGTCTGGAACTGCATAGAGTATTATCAATATACATGTAAGTGTTGTAAACAATATACTTAGTATATGTATGGTGATTTATAATGCCCACTGCTTATATTTATACTAGAACTCAGTCCTATTACAGTAATGTATTCTCTCATTTAAGGTCATATGCAACGTTCGTTATCTGTATATATTTTATAGAATTATTCTTAATATAAAGTCATAGTATCCTTAGATATTCTGTGAGAAAAAATCACACCATATTTCCTGTGTTTTGGAAAAGATTAACAGTTGATGAAGAGTGTAATTAATTTGCACTATTATTCATGATACTTGTCATGAATTCTGAGTTACCTCTCTTTGGAGAAAGCAAATGCAATGCACCTGTATGTATACATATTGCAAAAACACTGTCAGTTGTTGCATGATTATATTTTCATCATCATCAAATAATTCTGAGGGGATTGAATGATGTTTGTGTTTTCTGTAACTCTTATTATTATCATTGGAAGTCTTCAATTTTGGAGATAGAAAAAAAGAAAGTGAAATGTACATTGCATATGCCCTTAAATCATATTTAATATTATATATAGCCCCATTGGGACCAAATTTGGAATAAATTATTATCATTTTATTACAGGCTCAGAACCGAACGTTTGAGATCGATTACCTTGGAAACACATTTGTTAAAGATGGCAAGCGTTTCCGTTACGTGTCAGGGAGCATCCATTATATGCGGGTCCCGAAGGAATACTGGCGGGATCGGCTAGAGAAGATGTATGCAGCGGGACTGGATACCGTTCAGTTGTAAGGGAAAAGTTCAGTTATAATCAGGGTCATCATAGGCCATCTATTGATCTAAAGTCTGAGGACAGGGTCGTGTTGATTCAAGAGTATTCGTGATGTTGATGATTTGTTTGCAAGGAATCCATGACTTTCTACGTTTTTTAGAGTTGTAGGAGATATGAAAGGGAATCTTGTATCAGACTGTTCATAGTCAAAATTTAGTTTGTTTTGGATATTCTGGATGCTTGGATTTAGTGATTGATTGATTATTTGTTTGTTTTTCATCCCGTTGAGAATATTTCACTCATATTGAGACGTCACCATTGCTGGTGAAGGGCTGCAAATTTAGCCCTATGCTTTGCACTCAAGCATTTAGCAGTGAGGGTTCTTTTGCGTGCCACAATTGCTGCGACACGGGACCTCCGTTTTTAAGATCATATCTGAAAGACCTGTGATTCTCACTTCTAAATGCCTAACTCTTGGCAAAGGAGCAGTCACTACCTATTTTAACGTCTTACTAGGTTTGACGCACGGGGCTCGAATACACGACCTCCCGATCACGAGGCGAGAGCTTGGATTTAGTATACTCTGTGTATTCTTGATGCTTGAAATTATTCATTATGTAGGGTTTTTTTTTCTGGGTGATGATTCTATGTTTTGTGTTTCTCTTTATATTTTGACAGTTACATTCCATGGAATTATCATGAACCAGAGAAGGGCCAGTATAACTTTGAAGGACAACGTGATTTTGTGCAGTTTATCAAGTTGGCACAGGAAGTTGGATTGTTGGTTCTGATCCGTGCTGGGCCCTACATTTGTGGGGAATGGGATTTTGTAAGATATATTTTTACCATACCATGCAGTTTAGTCACAGTATGAGATTTCTGCTGTTACTAAATGAATAACCACCATTATATATAACACTGTCAGGTATTTTC
The DNA here is from genome assembly GCA_903981925.1 of Ostrea lurida. Taxonomy (NCBI): domain Eukaryota; kingdom Metazoa; phylum Mollusca; class Bivalvia; order Ostreida; family Ostreidae; genus Ostrea; species Ostrea lurida. The sequence goes on from CAJDSM010033342.1 coordinate 10,078, forward strand.
AGCGGGATTTGAAAAATCCTCAAAAATTATAATCAAAAAAATATATATACTGTCACGTATCTGTACATGCTTGCAGTACAGCTCAGGTGGATTTTGGAATGGCCATGTGCCACTTTGGGTCGGCCGCTTGGAATCACAATGGGTATTTGGAGTGGACATTTACCTTTGTGTTATACAGTTCTATACACAACCCACTGTGTTCAATAGACAGTGGGCAAATTAATTTCCTCCAGAGCTGTACTACTGGTATGATACAACCGCAGAATTGGAAATGCAGAATGTGATTTACAACCATTTACAGGTCAAATCGTAAACATTTCCAACTACATGTGGTATGGTAATAAGTCTAAAAGCATTTCTGTATGTTGAATCCAGTGATTTTTCTACATTCTGTGGCTTTCGAATTGGGAAAAATTGTTGATATTTCAGTCAAATTGGGAAAAATTAGTTTTATCGTAAATAAGTTTCAAAATGATATCAAACATTATATTGCCTTATTTCACACATCTTATTTTCTTTACCCTTCTAAATTTTCAATTATTCTATCTTAATCATCATTCCCATAACTCTTAATTCTTAGATATATCATTCACACTGAATATTTTTTTTTATTCAAATACTTTCTTCTTTCCTTATTTATATATTGGGATCTGAATTGGGAAAAAATTAGCAATTATTGGGGAAAGGGCCGAACTTTGGACCCAAAATGGCTCTTAAAAAATCACTAGAATCGGAAGTACAGAGATCTTAATGTTGCTGAAAATGATGAGTGTTTCAAGATTAGAATTAAAAAATCGATATTCCCAGCTCGGGAATCATTTTAAACTATAAATTGGCGAAGTAAACAATGTGTTAAACGTAATCATAGTCCCAAAAAACATATATACAAAATCGAGTGTAGGGAAACACGGACCTTCCGACAAAAGCGAAGGCAGGATCTTATGCCTGTATGTATGCTTGTTTCTTACAGGGGGGATTTCCTGCTTGGCTACTCAAAGAAAATCCGAAGATGGTGTTCAGAACAATGGACCCAAGTAAGACCTGGATTGATTGATTATTTTATTGACTTACTGTCTATTTCCTTGCGTATACAAAAATTCATTATGATATTTGTTGCCTTACGTTTACATTACGATATTTGTTTCCTTACGTATACATTACGATATTTGTTGCCTTAATTACGTATACATTATGATATTTGTTTCCTTACGGATACATTACGATATTCGTTGCCCTACGTATACATTACGATTTTTGTTTCCTTATGTATACATTACGATATTTGTTGCCTTGCAAATGCATTACAATATTTTATTTTGTTACCTTACGTAGACATAACGATATTTTGTTGCCCACGTATACATTACGATATTTGTTGCCTTACGTTTACATAACGATATATATGTTGCCCTACGTATACATTACGATATTTGTTCCCTTTGTTATCTGTACAAATCGTAATGATGGCTATTTCCTCATGAATGTGATACAGATGTAAACAATCCGCGTAGGAATCTTGATAAATATAGTTCGTCTTGATAAATATAGTGATAAATATAGTCCGTCTTGATAAATATAGTCCATCTTGATAAATATCGTCCGTCTAATTGAACGGCCGGGAATTCTGACTAAGGAAAGTAGAATGTAAATTTATGTAAGAAATTGGATTCATGCAAAGATATAAACCTTGTACAAAATTCGACTGTCACTTGATTTTTGTTCTGTTTTAGCGTATATCAAATATGTGGACACCTGGATGGACAAGTTACTGCCCATGCTTACACCGCTTCTGTATGAGAATGGAGGACCAGTGCTGATGGTTCAGGTGATGTCATAGCTTCAATATTCTGTAAAACGTCAAAGAACGATCCTAGAGGTTCACACGTATTTCTGTCTGGCAAATATTGGTTGTGTTTATCCAGATATATTGCATTAGAATACATAATATTATAAATTCAAATGTCATTGAGGACATTATGAATTAATTTGTTGACGGTGCTACCGTTGGTGCGAGCGAAGACCCTAAAACATCTTGCAAATAAAATCAGCATCTGCATTTAACGCAGGAAAATGATGTAGTCGACTTGAACATGTTGCATTGTGACGTCGTATTGTCGACGTAAACAGTTGCACTGTGACGTCGAATTAGCTACAATGTTTTGTTTTCTTTCAAATCAGCAGTTATCAACAACAGCAAAACAAACGGAGGTATGAGAAAGCTTGTTTGGAATTTTAAAACGTTTGTGGTACTATTCAAACAGCATATTTATTTTATTTACGGATTTGTCTATGATGTGAAACGCAGTGAAGGCAACATGCATTATGGGTCGAAACTTGGAGTCACAGCTTTTTAGCTGATAGAGAGCAAGTCATGTGACTACATGTGTCATTAGAGCGAGCTTCGCTCGCTATTACAAAACATCAGTGGCGGATCCAGGAATTTCAGAACCGGGGGGCACAGTTCTAGTGCGGTATAATTCTTGGGGTCTGGGGATTGTTCTGATGCCCCTTTACACATACCCTATGTTTTTGTTGTGAGAGTAGAGAATAAAATACATACCGCAAACATTGCATGTTCACCACAACTAGAGTATATGCATATTATGCAGTCAAAATTTACAAAAACAGACACACATCCCCCGCCCCCAAATTTCAAACGGGAGGGCGCGCCGGCCCTGGATCCGCCTTTGGACATTGTAGAATTGCATTCTGCTTCCAACTCCTGACGATTTTGTAAGTGTGTGTTTGTGGAAAATTGTGAGGTACAAGAATTTTCCTTTGAATGTTACACGTACTGTGTCTGGATTAATGCAGCTCACTAAGAAGTGAGATGTGTTTGTGATTTACGTAACATTCAATGGCAAAATCAGAAGTGTATTGAGGCTGTTCTAAAATTCTCAAGAAGTTACTGTGTTAATTTTCTTCTACAATATTGCCTCTCCAGCTTCATCATTTGTCTTTGTACACTTCATGTCGAGGAAATCGCTAATGCATTGATTATTTTGGTTACCATGGTAACATTGTAGATTGAGAACGAGTATGGTAGTTACTATGCGTGTGACCATGACTACATGGCCCACCTCTTTCTCAAGGCCCGGCAGATCCTGGGGCCCAGGGCGGTCATTTACACCACTGATGGGGACCTGCAGTCCAACTTTAAATGTGGCCCTACCCCTGGGGCCTATGCTACGACAGATTTCCGCGTCACAATTTTCTGTGAGGATTTTGTATAAGTTGCTTGATTTCCTAAACAGTTTGATAATATTGAAGCCAGTTTTAATGTAGCACTATTGAGCTTTGAACCAGCATGTATGTATACACATCGTGTATAGCGTGCTCATTATGAATTATTCTTCTGTCACGCTGTAGAAAAAACAACATCTGCACAGTGTTGTGTCGCTGACACCTGTAAACGTCTGTTGATAAAACTTCAGCATTCATGGTCAGTTGGGATTAGAATGTGACATACAGTGGGACTCCGTTATTAAGTTGTCAAAATTTCCATGTAAAAAAAAAACGTAATCCCAGGTGTTTTTGTCGTGAGGGTTCGTTGTTTCAAGTTTCCAGTCTTTTCGATCCCTCTCTGTCACCTCCTTCCATGTCATCTTGGGTCTTCCTGCCCCATCGGGGCATTACTTTCAGTTACTTGCATGTCTCATGCTGTCTTGATGGCTCCACTTGACCGTTCCACATGGCCATACCACCGGAGTCTTCTCTCCTTTAGAATGAGGTTCAGGTCCTCCAGGGCTCAACATTAACGCTTGTCCGATTGTCCATGTACAGTTCATTTTGTGATCAGACAAGTCTATCTCTAAATACACTTGTCCAATAGGACAAGTGAAGCAACTTTTTAAGTTTCTCCTTTGGCATTCATGAGAACTAGTCAAAGTTAATTATGGCATTGACAAACATCAACGTTCTGTTTTGATTAATAAATAAAGCTTTCAACTTTGATATTACTAAATTTAATATATACAGTATCTTAAAAATAAAGTTAACAATAAATCTTGTTTTTGTTCAGAGTCGTCGAAGTAAAATATACATTCGGACAAGTAACATTTGGTGGCAGCTTGTCCGATGGACAAGTGGAAATTGAAGTTAATGTTGAGCCCTGTCCTCAAGGCCAAGAAGCGTCAATAGCTCATTTGACCTGGTGGTGGCATCTGGCTTCACATTGCAGATCTGTCTGAGCATTGCCCTGTCATTGCGCTGCAGACGTTTAAAGTTTGGCTTGGTCAAGGGCCATGTCTCACTATCATGGAGCTTTGCACTCTGCACACAAGTGCTGTAAACATGACCCCGTGTCTTGTATGAGAGGTGGCGAGACGAGAGAACTGGTAGCAGCTCTTTGAATTTCTTCCAGGCAGTCTTCACACGTGGTGTGGTTGCAAGGTCACAGCCACCGGCTGCCGAAAGCATGTCTCCCAGGTAGCAGAAGGAAGCTACAACCGCCAGCAAGATAGAAGCAAGGGCATTCATCAGGCTGAGAGATCATCAAACCTTCCACAAATGTTGCCCATGATGAAAGGATGAATTTTATTGATTTTCAAGGTCTATAAGGTCAAAGCTCAAGGTTACTATCGACTGTTGTCACAAATCTTGTGAACATAATAGAGGACACAGCATTCATCAGACAATCTCAAACTTGAACTGCAGATTGAGAATGACCTTTGTGTGACTTACAGATTGAGAATGACCTTTGTGTACTTACAGGTTAGAAAGAAAAAAGAAAATAAACAAGAATGACCTTTGTGTACTTACAGATTGAGAATGACCTTTGTGACTTACAGGTTGAGAATGACCCTTTGTGTACTTACAGATTGAGAAGAGCTTTGTGTACTTACAGGTTGAGAATGACCTTTGTGTACTTACAGATGAGAATGACCTTTGTGTACTTACAGTTGAGAATGACCTTTGTTGACTTACAGATTGAAGAATGACCTTTGTGTACTTACAGGTTGAGAATGACTTTGTGTACTTACAGATTAAGAATGACCTTTGGTGTACTTACAGATTGAGAATGACCTTTGTGTACTTACAGGTTGAGATGGACCTTTGTGTACTTACAGTTTGAGATGACCTTTTGTTGTACTTACAGATTGAGAAAGGTGACCTTTGTGTACTTACAGATTGAGAATGACCTTTGTGTACTTACAGATTGAGAATGACCTTTGTGTACTTAAGTTTGAGAATGACCTTTGTGTACTTACAGATTGAGATGACCTTTGTGTACTTACAGATTGAGAATGACCTTTGTGTACTTATCAGGTTGAGAATGACCTTTGTGTACTTACAGTTGAAGATGACCTTTGTGTAACTTACAGATTGAGAATGACCTTGTGTACTTACATGGTTGAGATGACGCTTTATGTGTACTTACAGTTTGAGAATGACCTTTATGTACTTACAGATTGAGAATGACCTTTATGTGCCTACATTTATTGAGAATGACCTTTGTGTACTTACAGGTTGAGAATGAGTATGGCAGCTACTTTGCTTGTGACCATCAATACATGGCACACCTGAGAGACAAGGCTCGGGCGTACCTGGGGCCCCGGGCGGTGCTATACACCACTGATGGTGGGGCTGACGGGTTCTTGAAATGTGGGGCAGTTGAAGGGGCCTATGCTACTGTTGATTTTGGGACTACTGGTACGTGTAAGCTAAAGACAGCATATATATAAATGTTTGCTTCTTGTGTGTTACAACCATAACCCAACTGATCCATAGTGCTGCAAGTTTTATTTAGGCCTCGAGAAATCAATGATAGTTTCTCAGGCACAAAGCTTTTTAAAATTTTGATGAGATAAGCAAGTGTTTTTGTTGTAACAGTTGTTTTTATTTTATATCATAATTTTTTTTTATTTTTACTTGGCTATAGAATAATTTAATATGTTTATTGTAGCCGGAGTGACACTAAGCAATGAAATTTTTATTTAAAAAAAAAATGATAGCTTCATATTACTTTCTATTATGTGTAGATTATCACTTGAAAATAATAATTTATTACCTAATAATTTAATTTTACTTGTTACAAGCAATTTGATTGGCTGAAAACAAAGATTGAGCAACATGTCTATTCAATTATTTTTGTATAATCTAACTTGCTCTTTGTGACGTCACGATGCATCTGATGGTGTTGTTTCTACTTTGTTGCTACGGAAAAATTTGTCCGCCTCATGCAAAATCTGTATTATCTCGCAAGTTATTCATCAAATTACATTAAATGCAGTTTTCTGAATTAAATTATAAGGAATGAAGTTAATTCTGACCTAGGTTATATGATATAATCTAACTTGGTGCAGTTTACGCTTAATATAATCTGCTTCGCGGATTATAAAGGCTAGCGTAAACTGCACCAAGTTAGATTATATCGTATAACTTAGGTCAAAATTAGCTTCATTCCTTAATTAAATGAGTATGCTGATTAAAGCTTCAAAATTATTGATCTTTTTTTGAAAAATCTTATTACCAGTGTAAATTTTTTTACATGTATGCCTTCATACTCTACTCTCAAATCTTTTGTTATTTTCCACCTATAGGGAAATTAATATCATTTTAAAATAAGCGTGAATTCATTATACGCATGTTCGTAGTAACAGTGTGTTTGTTTGTGTTTCTCAGTCAATCCTCAGAAGTCTTTTCAGCCACAGCGAGACTACGAACCTTTTGGACCTTTGGTAAGTGGAGCCTTGCTACCGACACACATCAAGATAGTGATACTCAGGAAAGTCAGAGTTTACATCAATGAAGACCCAACTATATCATGTCCCTTTATGGCTTGAAACCTTAATTTTTATCTTCATAGTTTTGACTATTGTGGACATTGTTGGATAAACTAAGTGCTGTAAATTCATGTTGGTAAAATTTGTTTTTTTAGGTTAACTCTGAGTTTTACCCTGGCTGGCTTGACCACTGGGGGTACCCACACTCGACCCTCAATTTAGACGTCTTCTCCAGGGCCCTGGATATGTTGCTGGACTACGGCGCCAATGTAAACATGTAAGTGAGGGTAGGGGTGTGACAGGAAGGGAGAGAATGAGAAAATAAG
>CAJDSM010033344.1:0-18048 GCA_903981925.1 Ostrea lurida
CAATCTTATTTTTTTTTTTGGCCTTATATAGACGTCTTGACTTGGGGTGTACATATACAATACTTTACTGAGAATGCTTGTTTTTAACAGCAATTAAACAAAAGACATTTGAAGAGGTCTCGCTCCCTGGTTTCAACATTACTGTGGGGTGAAACAGAAGAAGACGATTTTGGGAAAGCTAAAAACATTCGCCAAACAGAAATTCTGGTTGACCTGCGGGAAGCCATACTGAAAATAGCTCGTCACTTTCAGTCTCTGGATCCAAAGAATAACAAAGTGGTAAAGAGAATTTTCAAAATTCCACATTTTTTAAAAGTTCAAGATAATTGGAATTTTCAGTTTAAAGAATGTTCCCCAATTTAAAAGAAATAGGTAATAGTCCAGTTCTGATGTATTTCTTATCTTTTCCCAGTAGAAATATTATCATGACTGTTGTCATTGTACTTGTCCTGTGAAATTTTTATACAGGAGTAATGTGATGCATTTACAGGTACATGTATTGTCCAAATCATACAGTATATCAGAATTATAGATTTATATGAAAAATATTTTCCCTTTTCCAAGGAGTGAGTCTGAAATATAAAAATTTCACAAAGAAAACATTTTCCGAATTCTAATGGTTGTTTTTCCCTACCTTAACTGAGGTACACAAGCATTGAAGTATGAGGAATCTTTTGAGCAGATATTGACAGCAGATTATGCTATGGAAAGTCACGCCAAAGATCTGGAAAATTACGTGAATGTGGCCAGGAACAAACGACGTCGGGCCAAGGCTCTCCTTGACTTTGAACGTCATGATGACGACGAGTTGGGCTTCAGGAAGAATGATGTTATCACTGTATGTATTAATTACTGACATTATCACTCTATGCATTAATTACTGGAAATAACTTCATTTACATTGCATGTAATTTTTTTCCAAAATTTTAAATGTGAAGTTTCACACAGCCTGACACTTTTTTCTTCAGTTTTGTATATTATGAAACAGGTATTTATGCATCCAAATCAGATGCACGAGATCTGTAGTTCTGTCCATGTGTCTGTCTGTCAACACTTATATGTATTAATAACATGTGTTATATATTCTATAGACCTCGTATCCAACACAATGGTTAGAGGAAGAAGTCTATAGATTTTAAGGTCAGGGCTTCAAGGTCATAAAATAATGACTTTTGGTATCATATAATAATATTTATGATATTCATGTTCGTACAAAGGTAGATGGAGGTAAAAGAAGGATGTTTATTAAATTTGAAACATTAGGTCAAAGGTCAAACAAAATAGTGCCAGAATAATTTGTCGCTTTTTTTAGTTCTGGCTTTTTTTTGGCGATAGTGTAAATGTGGAGCAATAAAGCTTATTTCATTATGTGCTATAATTATTTGTACAGATCATATCCCAGAAAGATGAACACTGTTGGGTTGGGGAGTTGAATGGCTTGAGGGGCTGGTTTCCTGCGAAGTTTGTGGAGTTACTGGACGAGAGGAGTAAGCACTACAGCTCGGCTGGGGACGACAGTGTCACGGAAACCATCACAGACCTGGTCCGCGGAACGTAAGTAAATGTCACGGAAACGATCACAGATCTGGTCCGCGGAACGTAAGTAAACGTACAGAGACATTCACAGACCTGTCCGCGCGAACGTAAGTAATCGTCACGAAGGACATCACAGGACGAGTCCGCGGAAGTAAGTAATCGTCACAGAGACATCAACTACCGCGGACCTAGTAGCGACACATGAACGCTTCCAAGTGAACTATATCATAGTAACACACAGACCTGGTCCATGGAACGTAAAGTAATGTCATATAAACATCACAGACCTGGTCTGTGAACGTAAGTAAACGTCACAGAGACATCCAGACCTGTCCATCGACACGTAATAAATGTCATAGTACATCACAGACCTAGTCCGCGAACTTAAAACGTCAAGAGACATCACAGCCTGGTCCGCGGAATGTAAGTAAACGTCACAGAGACATCACAGACCTAGTCCGCGGAACGTAAGTAAAGTCATAGTAACATCACAGACCTGGTTCTGGCTGAACGTAAGTAAACGTCACAGAGACATCACAGACCTGTCCATGGAACGTAAGTATTCGTCACAGAGACATCACAGACCGTCCGCGGAACGTAAGTGTTAAGTCATAGTAACATCACAGACTAGTATGGGGAATGCAATTTTGATACAGATATATCCTTATTGTTCAAATGCTAATGTTCTTGGCAGTGTTACTGAGACTGGTGTCTGACATAGAATGCTTGTTCTCTCTATTGTTGCTCATTAGCTGAATATTTAACCTATAGATTGCTTCGTTACCAAATCACAGACATAGTCAGGGAAAAGTGAGGCTTGATATTGAGACTGAATGTTCTAGTGATTGATTGAGGGGTGATTTAAAAGAGAAAATGAGATACTGTAAATAATGCAGATAAGTGGGGGGTGGGGGGAATTGATGATATTTTAATAGCTTAATGGCAAGTGTCTTTTACTCATTATGGAACTTTGTATTTCAGACTCTGTCCAGCATTAAAAGCAGTGTTTGAGCACGGATTGAAGCGGTCGTCAATTTTAGGGTCTGCCTGTCACCCGTGGTTGTTTTTTGAGGAGGTTTGTGGTTTATTATTGCAATTTTGGATTAACTATTTCATGTATACTTGAATATAATAATACGTAAGCAATAGCAATCTTGTATATAGAGATGTTTTATTCGCAGGCGGCAACCAAAGAAGTAGAGAAGGACTTCCAGTCAGTGTATTCCAGGCTGGTATTATGCAAGACATACAGGTAGTATTTTTTGATGACTGCTGAAATGTGCTTCAATGAATTGTAAATAAATATACCAGCATCAAGGGAGTCGTAGGGGAGAGACTGGTCTGTAGTGTCCATGCTTTTTGACCTTAATACCTAGGGTGATGATTCATTATGCCTGCAATCATCTCAACTTATAGATCATTTCTTTTGATTGGGAGTCAGTGAGTCAAAGGTCAAGGTCATATTGGAGCATTTTAAAAATTAAGTCCCATTAGAATAGTTCTAGTTAATCAGCCCTTTAATATTTAGAACAGTACAGTTTGAATTAATGGTATCTGAAATGTGACATTGGTTTTATAGGGGAGGGAACCCTGAGGTAGTCACAACATGTTTACAATCTTTGTTTTCCTGATTTATTATGATTTACTATTTTACTTAAAATATATTCAAACCCACATTTTTGTAGACTTGATGAAGATGGCAAAGTACTTACACCAGAGGAAATACTATACAGGGTATGTACATGTCTTCTGTTAATGATAAATTGTATCAAGTACAGATACTATATAGAGTATTTACATGTCTTCTCTCAATGGTAAATTTTATCAAGTACTTACACTAGAGGAGATACTATATAGGGTATGTGCAAGTCTTCACCCAATGATGAACTTTATTAAGAAGTTATACTATACAAGTTTTCCCTCAATGATAAATTTTGTTAAGAGGAGATGCTATACTGTAAAACAAGAAATTTTGGCGCAAACATATTTTAGCGCAATAAGCATTGGAAACCTTTTGGTGCAAACTTATTTTAGCACAATGATACCACTTGGTCAATGACTTAATATTGAAGTTAATGTCAATGAAAACGTTTTAGTGCACAATTGAATTTAGCGCAATCGTATGTCTGACAGTGCTAAAGGCGCTGAAATAAGTAGTGCGCTAAATATTATCGTTTTACAGTACAGGGTATGTGCTTGATGTCACTGAAGTCCCAGGAAACTAGCAGCTGTGATACTGCTACATCTGTGTAAATTGCTGTGTGCAACACCAAATGATATCTCCAAGGTTTATCTATTAATATGATTGACACCCACAGCGTGTAAATAAACATTTTTACATTTTTATTGATTGTAGGCAGTCCATGCTGTCAATGTGTCACATGACGCCTGCCACGCCCAGATGGATGTCAAGTTTCGATCCCTTATTTGTTGTGGCCTTAAGTAAGCATGATATTTCACCTTTTGATACACCTACTGAATCTTGTGATCAAATGTTGTGAAGTTACAATCTATTCTTTCCTCATTCATATCATGATAAACTGTTCAAGAGGTGGTGCCAGAATCTTTGACCTAAAAATAATAAATTACTATTATATACTTTCAATTTCCTATCTTCTTTTTCCTTTAGAAGTTTGCGGGCCAATACCTCATGGTATTGGCCCAGAAACTTTTTCAGCCTGCAAGTTGACGTCATTGCACAAAAGTGGAGGATTGATTATGACTTCACAATTGACCACATCTTTAAGTTTAAATTTTTTCGTGTTTTTCATCTTTTACACAATTAAACCAATGACGAAATTGTTGAAAATAAAATTATTGTTAGTTTTTATATGAAATTTAAAGTATATAATAAAAAGGTTATAGACTTTGTATGAGAAAATACCTCATTTTTTTTGTCGTCAACGGACCTCGCAAGCTCGGTCAGTCAACGCGCCAATAAACTTGGTCGTCATATTATTGCCATACAAAGTCTATAACCTATGATTATTAATCTAATTATGCCCCTGGAATCAAAGATTTGGGGGCATATAGTTTTTGCCTGGTCCAACTGTCTGTCTGTTTGTTTCCAAAACTTTAATGATGAATAGTAAATCTTTATAATCAATTATTAGTTATTAGCAAAAAGCAAATAAATGATTGATTGACATAAGTGGTTCACTGCTATTTGTATTTGTGATATGGATAATGTTTACTTACAATGTAAATGAGTTGCTGCTATCTGTGTGTGTTGTATAGAGCGATAGGATCAAAACTCAGAGATACACTCTACATAAATACTGTATTATATCTAGTACAATCACTCTGTCAATGGTTCAACGGTATATAAAGTTTAATAAGTATTAAAGTATTGTATTTCCCTTGATGCCTCTATCAATTGATTTTTGATTAGTTTTTTAGGTTTTATTACATTGATTTTTTTTTAAGAATCATTGAGTTTGTGTGGAATCAAGCATAGATTTCATTATAAGTGTTTGTTCATCAAAAAGAGGTGAAGTACTAAAGGTCCAATGGAAATGTGAGAGAGCGATTGTCATTCCTTTTGAAGGTTAATAATGTAGCTGCAAGTAGTCTCTGGACTATAAACATTCAAGTAATGCATAGTAAACATTTAATTTATGTATTGTTGATAATATCAATATATAAAGAAGTAATTTTCTTCAAATTAAAATTTTGAGAGAGAGAGAGAGAGAGAGAGATGAGAGAGAGAGAAGAGATTCACATAAACTCATTAAAGTATAGCTGGAATTTTCTTCAGGTTGGTTTCGATTTAATATGTAAATTATTATAAAAAAGTACAAACTTCATGTTCTTTGTTTCCATTTTTGAGGTTGCATCATACTTATAAGTACCTACTATCATGTACAGGTATCAATATTTTGCGATTGTAATTTTTGTGTGATTTTTCTTCAACGACAAAACTAGACAACTGCAAGAAAATACCTGTCGTAAAGGTATGCATATACAGTCGAACCTCTTTATCTTGAACTTGATGGAACCGAGAAAAAAACTTTGAGATATCCCGTGGATTTCGAGAATATCAAGGGTTAAATACATACTTACAAAATGGTGTTGGACTATCAAATTACTTAAACATAGCCATGGTAATTCGAGGAATCGTTGTTCAAGATACTGAAGTTCAACTGCATATATTTTGCAAAAAAAACAGACAATCACTAGAAAATTTATATATGGTACTGGTAATTTGCTCTTGTGTTTGTGTTACAGGAGCAGGTCTATCACAGAATCGTTTATATGGTTCTGTAAATATTTAGCTCTTGTGTTACAAGTGAGCAGGTTACTACACAGAAAATGTTTTATATGGTACAGGTATAATTTAGCTCTGTGTTTGTGTTACAAGTGAGCCACGGTTCTACACAGAAAATGCCTGTTTATATGTATCTGGTAATATTATTTACTCTGTGTACAGTGAGACAGGTTCTACACAGAAATAGTTTTATATGGTTCCTGGTATGATTATGCTCTGTTTTGTGTACATGAGAGGTTCTTACACAGAAAATGTTTATATGGTTCTGGTTACATTTGCTCTGTGTACATGAGCAGGTTCTACACAGAAAATGTTTATATGGTACGGTACATGATTTGCTCTGTTTTGTGATTACAGTGGCAGGTTTATACACAGAAAAGTTTATATGTTTGGTATGATTTGTCTGTGTTACAGTGAGCAGGTTCTACACAGAAAATTTTATATGGTTGGTAAATGCATTTCCTCTGTGTTATAGTGAGCAGTTCTACACAGAAATGTTTAGATGGTTCTTGGTTAAAATTGCTCTGTTTACAGTGAGCAGCGTCTACCTTGTGGCTGGAGACTCTGGCTCCTGTATGGAACATTGTAGAAAATGGTATCATCCCTGGTCATTCTGCGCACGCCCCGGATGGGTACAAATCAAAATGTGAACTCAGGTAAGTACCAAACAATTGTTATAACAGCATGGTGTAATCCGGTGGGTGTCAGTCCCTGTTGTTTAAACATAGATTTTAATGCATGCTGTTTGGTAATTGTGCACCCAAGTGTTGTGGGAATACCTATGTGTTAAAAATGTATTTTTATGTGCATCTTACCTTCTTCATCAGACATGGTCCTTTAAAGAACGTTTTAGGGTATACTTCTGTTATAAGAGAGAAAAGAAATTGTTGCATTAACCAAAGTCCTGAAGCCAAATGTAGATCAGAAAAACAACACTAGGCCGCATACATACATGGAGTCCTTATTTGCGCTTCTAACAGAACAGAGAAACTGGTTAGTCATTGTGATGCCAGTATCCCACCTATTGCAATATTGTGTTAAGGGTTAATATAAAACTTTAAGAAAAAATTTGTGTGAAGTTTTGAATATTGGATATTTAAAATCAGAAAATTAATATAAGAGAAGAAAAATGACTGCAGCACTTCCATTCTACATATGCCAACATTAGGCCTCAATAAAAGAGGTGCGAGCGGCTTGTGACCACAGTCTAGGCATCCAAAGTCATAAAACAAATACCTAGGGATTTGAAAATTGAATCGGAGATTATCAAAGTAATAGAGTGCACACTGCTTAGTGACTCGAGTCACTTGCGCGCGAGCGCGATATGTCCAAATAAAGAAGATATATTCACATGACACTGACTATGTTCAGCCTTGGTCAGACGTGAAAATGCATTCATAGGAAATCGAATACTGTCCTAAGTTGTAAAGACTAGCTATCGGTCAGAGAGCGTCTTATAGGAGAGATCACTTATGACCACAGTTGATCTTACAGAGAAGAGATTTAACCGGTTTGATACGAAGCAGCGAAGAGAGCGGGGCTAAAGATCAACAGGTACATATATTAAACAACTCTGTGCTACTCGGAGTACTGCGTACTGTGGGCCAAGCGACCAGAACGTAATCTTGGTCAGCTCAACCCAAGTTTTAAAGGGGAAGACCTCACTCCGACCTCGGATATGGCTACCTCTGGGATGATGAAGTTGATAATATTTTGGTTGTAGTTACTGGCTTCTGAAACGTCATTGGAATATGCCTTATATACATGGTTAGCGAGATTACCCATGTAGATTTTTTATTATTAGGATTACAAATCAAGCAAAGAAAAGTGCAATTCTCGAACGAGTTACCGAAATTTCTCTAACACTATATTTCAAAGCACTTGTATAATCGTGCCCACAGCCACTGTGATAATTCCATATGTACAATTCTACATTGCATACACCTATTCCTATGTCTCGGAGAATTAAATGAAATGTTTTCATAATATGCAAATGACCAGTTATACTTACAATCAATATATCATAGCTGCAATAGAGTCAAGGGCACCGGAGCACCCCTCACTACAGAAGAACAAATGACTACCACTACTCAGCTGCACCACATCTGGTAAGAAGGAAGCGTTGCATAAGACACATATGATGGATTTAAATCACCTACCTAAAGTTTGTCATGACTGGGACTTTTTGATGCGTCACTATCCTTCAAATTACGGGGAATCATAATAACATCGGGACTGGAGAGTAGAAAGACACTGTTCTTCAATTTTGTATTTAATTATTTTGACATAAGTATTAAATGGGAATTCATCTTCTATGTTCAGTTGAAATACTTGCAAGGAATGAACTTCATTAGAATACGTATGCAGTTTTTGGCATTGCGCGGGGATACTATTATTGTATATAAATGCATCTGACAATAGCAGCGAACATATAGGGAGGGAGTGGGCGAGAGAATCAGTTAGTTTATTGTTCACACTATCGTTCTCTAAATTAACATCTCCATGAGTTCAATAGTTGATATTGGTGATCTACATTAAATATCATGGTGAATGTTTGGGATCCGCTTTAATCAGCAAAGGTGAATTGGATCTATTATATTACACTCATGTATAAAATTGGGATCCCCTTAAATATCTTGTGAAATGGATGCTATTATATCATGTGATTGGGATTCTCACTGCATGTTCAGAAACTATGTGAACTATTTTTCCTGTTTTAGTTTTGTGCTTTGAGTAAGAACACAAATTATGTTACAACCAGATGAGTTAATATTGAGAACTGAGATAAAAAATTACTAAATTAGAGTATGTGAGATTACGAAAGGGGAGTCTGGGGGATCCAGAAAAATATTTAAGTGGGGCAAGGGGGATCGTTCAAAGCCCTGCAAGTTTGTACTCTCTCCCACCGCAGACATGAAGGGATAGATGGTGGATGAGGTGAGTTAAGAAGCCCAAGACCTGGGTCATAAATGAACACCTTTCTATTTGTATTAAGAATGTTTCAGTATGTGTCGAATTCGAGTGGTATGGTTCTGAGTGTGTTTCAACCCCTATATAGATGCCGCCCCTTTCTTAAATCTGGCCAATACATTATGATTTTCTTTGAGTCATTGCGACACTACGGTGTATTGGGTCTGATCAATGGACTTTCCAATTTCCATATTAATCTTATATAAGTTATAACATTGAGTTTCCCTCCATTATTTTTTACATGATAAATTTTCGTGAACACAGGTGTATTTGCAATGTCTTTTTTGAAAAATATTATTCTATGTTGACAACTCCAACGCCCACCTATTAGCCAGAATCCAACCGCCTTGATGAATGAAAACTCCAGAGGAACAAATTCTTGGACATTTGTTTTGTTGTTGTAAATAAATTAAATGATAAGAGCTCAAGTAATCCACGGTCTTTATGGAAGAACCGCCCCTCTATTAACTCTGGCGAAGTTATAAATGATATGCTACTAGGATATCAGCGCAAGCACACTCCGAGGGAATGGGTGTAGATTAGCTTGGATTTCAATCATAGCAATATGGGAACGTTCAAATATGCGCCATTGATGACGTTTTACCCGTCTATCCAAATTCGGGTTGAATACCTTCACCACCACGAAAACAGTCATATGTTTGAGTGCCTCTCTTCTACAAGCATTCTTGATCTAATAATCCATGTGCACAATGGTCTTACGCTTGGTTGGGGACTTACATCGAGAGAGAGCCCGTTGGAGAATTAAGATAAGAATTACGACACCTTAGAAATGCTGCCGTATCCGAACATGATGTATCGTAACCTTATCATCCGAACGGGCTCTCCGAACATAGATAACTTTGTACAAACTCAGTGATATAAAGATACGCCATACGGAAAATAACAGGAGAAATCGGTCTCAATCATTCACGCGACCGCACAGAGATTGAAGTGTGCAATCACCCGGCACGGCTCCGGAGAGTTGAGACCTCCGAGATAGCGTCTGATAATAAATAGCGAGGGTATGTACCAAGGAGACCGTCTTATGTGAGCAAATATTGCACAAGTACAAATGTTTATGACTGATATCTCTGATAGGGAATTGTCCTGTGAAGCTTTGTCCATGTATGTGAAGTATTATTTTCTAGATTAACTCATTGTTCTGTGGGTGAATGGATTTCATATCAAATTTTTAAAACAGCTGTAGGCAGCATTTATTCTGATGAAAAATAATTTTTGAAAATTTGAAAACTAATTTTAGATATACTGTGTAAAAGCAAATCCTAAGCAAAGACATAAGTCCGATTGGTGTATATGGATTCATCACACAGTCAGGGAGATTCGCCCTCAGTCTGGCTTTTCGAACGCGCTATGGTGCTTGCTTGGAATGGGAGATCAAGCACTGGGATAGCACGTGCACACAACATTCTCTCACTATAATATATATGACGATATCGCACGGGATAGTCTCGAGGAGTACACAATACCGAAACGACCACTGGGTCGATAAAGTGAAGCATAGGATATAATCGTTGACCATCTACTTGCTCTGAGAATGATTGGCGCTAATCGAAGGAGAAATCGCAGACGTACTAAATATACATTAATGCAGATCTGTATAATTTGGTGAGCGTTGCGCACTCTATAGCTTGCCTGAACAATCACGTAGACTACAGAGATCGCTATCCACCTAATCCAATCACTGTCGGAGCGTATCACATAATCTAAGATTAGTTGAGATTGTAAATTGCTGACGAGCACTTAGGTGTCCTGAACCACGTGGTCAAACTACAAGAGAGAGAGCAGAGAAGGTGATAAATATCGCGGCGACTTAGCGGACCGAATATGTGTGTGTAAGATCTATAAGACCTGACATCACACGAAGCTTCAAAAATTTATGGCCAGCGAACAATAGTACGATAGCCAGCAGGAGGAAGTGATGGGTATATTGGCATATGGTCGCCCTGCGCGAGAGAATCATGCACACCCTGGTCGCGACGAGCCACGCTAAGGAGTATCTCATTGTAAATGCAAGATATTTAGCGTCACCACTTTCGAAGACGCGGAGTATATCTGGTATAACTGCTCACACCACGAGATTATCACTAGTGAAGCAGGGTAAAATTTCATATGATTCCGAGGGTGCGATAACGGCAAAACTTCCTCTATATCGATAGGGCGAGACCAATCTTAACGTAAGTAGGCAGTAGGTATAAGAATAAATTGCTGCTAGTTTCTTAACGTTAGGTAAAGTAAACTAGGCATATCAAGGCACAGTCATCAGACACGTCATGGCTAACCTTTTAGTACAACCAGCCCTATTATTATTGCAATTCCCTCTTGAATGTAAAAAAATGTTGTCATACTGCAATTGAAAATGGTTTTCATTTTTTCATTACATATTAGATCTTAGACATTCATAATTGTTGCAGATTTTATTTTTGGGGGGGGTGTTAAAAAAGAAGAGAAAATTTCTTTTCGACTAAAATGAGATATACTAAATACGATATCTAATTTTAACACAGAGATTTCAGAGAGTTGAATAAGTCATACCTGTGGGAAAGCTGTGCTCCAAGTCCTTTATATTGAGAAAAATTACTTTGTGAATCAAAACCAATATCGGTAATCAAACCATCTGCAATGGGCAATGCAAGAACCAGTGACCTATAAAACAACAATCAAGACATTAGTGCTGGAAGGTATATGTATACCTTGTGCTGGTTAAATCACTGATTGGTACCATCAGTAGGTGTCTAATTTTTAAAGAACGTGCACTAACTCCCTATGCTGCCTTGTTAGGGAATATGGGAAGGATCCAAAGGATTTAATTTTATTTTATCAAGTTTGGTAGCCAAAAGTTTAAAAGTATCATTGTTGTTTGAGTCAAGTCCAAAAAAGTTCTAACTCACAGTTTGTAAACAAGTCAAGATCTTTTCCAATAACATAACATTATAGATTTTTCTGTATGATTTTTATGAAATGGAGAATATTGTGCATTGTTGCATCTCAGTGTAGCCCTTCATAATGAAAATTTTTCTGCCATGTTTCTGATGTGATTATCTTGTGTGTGTGCATATTGAATAATCAATCCTCTCTTGTAAAGAATACAGTCTTTGTTAGATTAAGTATAAGAATTAATTACAGGTATGAAGGGGTGGTGGTGATATAATTTTTATAACACTGCTTAAGCAGTGCATATTTTCTCTAGTGTGGTAATCAGCACTGTATTTGGATTAAATCGCATGTAAGGATTAGATAATCTAAAAGTAACTCCATTGATAATTTGATCAGATTCCAGAATAGATCTTGACTGTATCTAATAATTCACTTCATGCTTACGAAAAAACTTTCAATGATGTGTAAACAGGATGTTACAGTAACATGGTATCTTTTGAGTTAAAAGAACATTCAAGAGGGGCAGATGCCCGCCTTGTTTGCTGATGTCTAGATTCCTTGTATTGGTTCAAAATGAATGACTATAATTGACCCTTACGAGATGTACCGAGAGAGTAAATTATTGGAGCGAGACCAGGCAACGTGGCTAAGAGCACAGAAAAACGTTAGCCTATACTATTATGAAATAGACGACTCTGCGCATAATGTTTACTGAACTGCGAGAGCATATGATTCGAGTGGTTCAAAGATCATGGACATATAAGAGGAGAGAAGGTATATATGGCACTATTTGGATCACTTTCTATCAGAATTCAACACCCCATCAAAGTTCTCCCTGAATCTAATGCTTTCCCTCAACAGGGTCATCTGAGGTGAAATTTTGCCAGCAATCTACCCATCTTTCATTATAGTAACACAGGTCAATAACACCTTAACAAAAAAAAAAAAAAAAAAAAATGCCCCAGGTATTATGAATAGACATGCAAAGTGAATATAGAGGCCAACTCCAGGTGTAACCTACAGCCAATGTCACACCTGTGTGGACTTTTTTGACTGTGGAATCAAACTGAAAGTGAAAACTTGAACAGATGAAATTTATGTAACCTCACTGAGCTAATCAAGCAGTCGTTTAGCAACACCGGACCTATCCAACGTCGCATCATCCACGCGAAGGGTGCGCGCATGAATTACGTACTATTCCCACGCTAGCTACGTCGGAGATCCATCATGGGAGTAGTTCACACAGATGCCCCGAGAACAACTTTAAGCGTCCCGGTCTTAAGGATAAAACGATCTTCGGTGCTAAAAGGACACTGACTGTCTGTAGACGTTCCAGATTCCAATTATTATGATGTAGCCAAACATAATAATACGACATGTACCAACAACATTTGGTTTTTTTTTATTGATGTTTATACATAGCTTTTGAGTTATTATTGGATAGAAAGAGCTTAATATTCGTGAACTTCTAATGTAAGGAGAGGCGTTGGTACTATTGCTCGATAAGCATTTGTATAATCTGGGTAATACACTGCAATATCAAACAAGAATACGCGTGGGAATGATGATCACGAGGCTGTGGAGGAGAGTCAACCTAAATTCCTGCGTGGGATTTAAAAGAGAATGGCCGGAAGAGAGCCCTGGATATGTCATATTCTTATATCCAAGAGCGTCTCGCTTGAGCGCGAACGAGGGTTGACTGGACCCCCACCTTGAAATCCATCTTTGAGTGAACTATCGACGGATATGCACCAGATAACGAGCGTGGTAATCCTTACTGAATGATGTGTGATTACCATCACCACTATCCTTACGAAACCTTTGACTACACGATAATCCCACCCATAATTAAGTGAGTTTGTAACAGTCCGAGGAGAGTACCGTTATTATAGCCTCCGTTAGAAAGAGCCGAGCAGTCGTCGGTGAGATTGTCTAGCTGTTAGAAGTATCGTTGTTTTCGAGATGATCTGAGGCAAGACTATATAGACGCAATTTGGACATATATACATATGTGGACACTACAAAAACATCGGAGCACGAGGGCGCTATGTGTGCTAACTTAAAGCAGCGAATTTAGCGTTGACCTGTCAAGCGCTGGAGATGTTCTTATACACGTCTAGAGAGTTAGCATTGTACAGAGTCGTTTATTTACGCGCCACCATTGATTACTAGGTTGTGGATTACTGTCTGTGAAGTGGAACTGGATATGTTGAACGAGTACTAGGCGGCTTCCTTTCCACTTGACAGTCGCCAGTGTGAGGCGTAGGCGGTACTTACCTGCATCTTGTTAACACAAATTGGACGGTCTCCAACTGAGCACTGCTGCAGCCACGAAATCTGTCACGGAGGAACGAAAGGCAGTCCGAAAAGATTCAAGTGATCGTAGAGCTTGAAACTAACGAATAAAGCAGCGATCAAGTTTGGTTTTTCTAATATAAAGTGAGATTCGATCGACGTTCTCGAGCGACTTGAAGTACTGCACCCGGTGGTTAGCCGACCAGACCTGGAGTACATCTCTAATACTCATAGCCGAAATAGATGCCTGCAATAGTGATATAGAATCCCGGAATGCGTCTAAAGTAATACTGCTGCTCGTCAATGCCTCTATGAAGTAGTATATCCAACTTAGGATAGTGCATAGCGCCGCTCGCCTTGAAGCATCGTGTCTGCGTTTTAGGAGTAGTTGACGTAGTAAACCAGTTCGTGAAAGCCGGCATGCGAGCCTTTATAATCCGTAATGGACTTCTACGCGTGCGACCGGAGAGTTGTTCGTTGATAATCCAGGCTAGTAAAAATGATCGCGACAAATTATTAAAGGTGGCCAAAGAGGGACATGCACTTCTCGGATTTTTTTCGTGGACCAAATCCCTCCCCATTATATGAGACCGGAGTACCTCAGTCAGAGTCGCTAGGAGTGCGAGAAAGATATCCCCAACAGACTAAACAGGTTCACATGGCTATCATTTAATGGTGTCGCGTTCCCCTTACAGTAGGCGTTAACTGCGGGTTGCCGCGGACAGTTTGACTAGCGATGTCAAAGAGCTTCCAGGGATTGGGAAATCACCCCCCTCATACAACAAAACCAACTTCCAGGAAACCTTGATATCGATACCTTGCAATCTTGCTGATTTTAGGACCTATGCTAGTGGCGATGTATATTGACACGCGACTGGTAACCGTACTGCCTGGGGTATGGCTCAACACACATGTGACTGATTTAAATGTGCCTTAAAGTTGTGGGATCTAGAGGAGGAAGGGGCCAGGAATGGTGCACGAAGAGTACACGCGGGTACAGATATCTTCCAAGCCAGAAATAAGAGCCACTCTGGGTACGAGGGCGTCGAGAACCTAGAATGTGGCAGGGTAGGATTGAAGAGTACAAAAAACATCGGTGAGAATGGATGGTGATGTGTGGGCTTATTAAAAAAGTGCGATATGAAGGTGGTCAGCACACGTTAAGGTGCATGCCCATTAATCGGGCCATATCGGCATTCGATCTTATGTATATCACCAGGCCAACCACGGAAGTGTAATGTCATGAGTTTAGGGCCTTCATATAAAGGCGGCAGCAACAGGATATTGTGTCCCTCTCATCTGTTTCAGCGGACTTTGATCCTGTCATATGGGATTTAATACATCGGCGACTTCTGTAATCCGTTCATTTGGGATTTAATACAGTCATTGAAAGTGGGAAATATTTTTGATCAGTTGAAACCTTGAGAATCATATATACTTATCAAGTGTGCAAATTTGGAATATATTAATGCTCTGTAATATCACAAATTTAAGGGAGGGGGGGTGATTTTTAGGAATTTATTGTATCGCTTTTATTCGATCGTCATATTCAATGTGAATTGGGATCTATTATGATTCATGTGAGTTGGGATCGTCCCTTTTATCATGTGGAATTGGGAATTGATTATATCATGTAAATTGGGATCTATATATAGTGAATTGGGATCCTATTATATATGTGAGGGGCATCTCATTGGCATGTTAAAATGTGGCATCTCTGTTTGTTTTGGCTTTGGGGTATGGACAATATTTCATCAGAAGTTAAATTGACTAAAATTTTGATTTGGTGTACAGGGGTGGAATTTCCAATGATTTCTTGGAAATAAAAGCAGCGGGCGGTAGTGGCCAACCAGGGGGTCAGCTGCGCCCAAGTGCGCTAGGGACTTAGCCAATGCATAACCGCAATAGGCCTCCCGAACAGGTGGACCCGCGTCGTACGAGGAACGGTCACTTGTAGCATGTGAGGTATGCGAGGGCGCTGGAGCCGTCTGATCGGTGCATGTGGCGCACACCACCGACGACTCGACGTTAGCGCAGGCTCTATCACACACAGGATACTCGGAGAAAGAAGAGAATTTGGTGGCGCTCAGAGAGAGTCGATTCTTGGGAGAGTACTGGTACTCCGCCCCATCTCATGTTAGTACTCTGTAAGCTCATACAGACGGAGCGATTGGAGAGCCTAATTAGCGTGGCTATATTTACTATAGCGCACAATTACACCACTATCAATTGCGATGTCGATGATTACTAGTTTGGCGAACATGATGCAGTGAACGGCTTCGGGATGGGCACCAGAAGTATCTCGTTCGTGCGCAGGACTGAGCATGTTAAGAGGGAAGGCTACCCCTGTTCAGCGGGTTGGTTTGTGTTCAAATTTCAACTAGTGTGTACGGATTACGCATCACGGTTATCAGAACCGACCGGGTATAGCATTGTCAGCTGCTATTAAAGTTGCCCGCAGGGGAACTAAAACAGCCTCGTCTTGCTACTCGAACAGCGAGATGGCTCTGCCCAATACTCTTATGAATTTCATTGGGGGGCGAGCTGGTCGATCAGTAATTGAGACCACTACGAATGATAATTTCTTGATATCAAAAATACACTAGCGCTACACTTATGTACTTAGCCCAAGGTAAATGTGGTTGTATACCCTATGGAGGCGACTGTCTCCAAATTCACATATTAATCTAATATGTTATTCAGTTTGAGTTTCCATTATTCTGTCAATTCACCAGTAATGCAAGATGCTTTTGAATTTATATATTTTGCATCAACTCTGTACGATGATATTCTTCAGCTTTCGTAATGGCTTGCATATGGACATCCCGCATTATTACCCTAAATAACACAGAGTCTACACACACACACGACCTCTTAATATCCATGCTTGTTATATCTGTCTGTGATACGTATTTGATGTTAATATACAGTGTGTTGCTGTGCCTGTAATTATTTCATAGTGAGAACAATTGGAATTTCTGTTTCTTAGAAGAGATACTGTACTGACATAACAATCGATAGAAAGGACCAAATGACAGATCAAAAATTGTGCACATTGGAAGGAAAAATGCAAATTATTTTGAGAAAGTTAAATATAGACTATACATAATTTAAGTAGTTGTCATTTTAGAATTTAACTCCGTGCATTAAATACAATATGAGAACATCTTGGTTTTCCTCCTGAACGTTATATTAGCGATGTGGTTGGGGTGGGTGGAGATGAAAAATTCTTGGTTTTCCTCTGAATGTTATATAGCGATGGAGGTTGGGGTGGATAGAGATGAAGAAATTCTTGGTTTTCCCGAGCAAATGTTGTACGAGTGGTTGGGGTGGTGGAGATGAAAATTCTTTGGGTTTTTCCCTCTGAATGTTATAGAGCGATGGTGGTTGGGTGGATAGAAGTTGAGAAAATCTTGGTTTCCTCTAATGTTATATAGCGATGGTGTTTGGGTGGGTGGAGTGAGAAAGTTCTTGGTTTTCCCTCTGAATGTTAATATAAGGTGATGGGTGGGGTGGTGGAGATGTGAAGATAATTATTGGTTTTCCCTCCCTGAATGTTTATCGTGATGGTGTTTTGGAGGTGGATGAGATGAGAATATTCTTGGTTTTTCTCTATATGGTTATTAGCGATGGTGGTTGGGTGGACAGTAGATGCAGAAAGATTCTTTGTTTTCCTCTGAATTGTTATATATCTGATGGTGGTTGGGGTGGAGAAAGAGAAACTGAGAAAATTCCCTTGTTTTTTCAACCTCTGAATGTTTAATAGCCCTAAAAAAGGTGCGGAGTCATCTTCAATCAGAACCCTCTCGAGCATAGGCAGTTGTCTTGATCAAAAGCAGTGGTAACGAGTGTTGACCCCGGGGCGTGCATGCGACCACAAACTGACCTCTATGGTTCGTATAAAAATTCATGCAAGTTACTAAGCAGTATCGACGTGTGAAGAACTGATGGATCGATCCCTTACGCATATTATAATCACGCCCTTTTTGAGCGTCTAATCACTCTGTCCTGATACTCATCGACGGAATGCGGATGACTCAATGCGTAACACAACGCCGGTATCATGAAGCGGGGGGCGTGGGGGA
>CAJDSM010033346.1:64-18182 GCA_903981925.1 Ostrea lurida
AGAGGGTTAACTGACCGAACAGGGCATTTTAGCATAATTGATCCCCTAAATGGATCTGACCCAAAAAGGGTAAGTATATCAGCACGTTTCGTGGTCAGTTGGGTCAAAGGTACCTCCAATTCATCCAGATTTGAAACCTTTACATGGAAGGGGTCTAAGTAAGCGTCCAGCGCCCAAACTAGGGAACTTGTGCCACGTTAAACTGGACCACAGGGGCATTTTAGCATATTGATAGCCCCTAATGGGATCTGACCCAAAAGGGTAAGTATAGGTAGCCCGTTTGGGGGTCAGTGGGGTCAAAGGTACCCCCATTTCCACATTTGGTAAACCTTAACGCATAGGGGTCTAAGTAAAGGCGTCCAGCGCCTAAACTAAGGGAACTTGCTGCCAACTATACCTGACCCAGGCGCATTTTTCAGCCATATGATCCCCCTAATGGGATCCTTGACCCGAAAAGGTAAGTATATGGAGCAACTCGTTTGGGGGTCAGTGGGGGTTCAAATGTACCTGTTGCCTTTCCACAATTTGTGAACCTTCAATGAGGGGATCTAACGTAAGGCGTCCCAAGCGCCTAATCGGACTTGTGCCACTTAGACTGACCACAGGCATTTTAGTCATATTGATCCCTAATGGGATCGAGCCAAAGGGGTAGGGTATAAGCCAACCTTTGGGGTCAGTGGGGGTCAAAAGGTACTCCATTTCCACAATTTGGAAACCTTACATGAGGGGGTCTGAAGTAATCGCGTACCCAGCGCCTAAACTAGGACCTTGTGCCACTTAACTGACCAACAGGGCATTTAGCGATATTGATCCCCTAATGGGAGATCTGACCCCAAAAGGGTAAGTATAAGCACCGTTTTCGGGGTCAGTGGGGGTCAAAGGGTACCCCATTTCCACAATTTGAAACTTACATGAGGGGTCTAAGTAAGGCGGTCCAGCGCCTAGAACTAGGAGTCTAGTGGCCAACTTAACTGACCACAGGGCATTCCTTAGCAATATTGAGCCCCCTATGGGATCTGACCGGTTCCATGGACAGGTCTGTGATGTGCTCTGTCGACGTAACTTACGGTCCGCGGATCCAGAATCTGTGATGTCTCTGTGACGAATTACTTGACGTTCCGCGGACCAGGTCTGTGATGTCTTGTGACGATTACTTCATTCCATCGGACCAGGTCTGTGATGTTCTATGACGTTTACTACGTTCCGCGGACCAGGATCTGTGATCTTTCCGTGACAATTTACTTACGTTCCGCGGAACCAGGTCTGTGAGGTTTCCGTGGACACTGCGGTCCCAGCCGAGCTGTAGTGCTTACTCCCTCGTCCAGTAATAACAAGCTTCCAAGAAACCCCTTCGAGACCCATGCTCAAGCCACAATCCCAAACACGTGTTTCTTCTGGATATGATCTGTACAAATAATTATAGCACATAGATGAAATGAAGCTTTTTATGCTCGTCACATTTACAGCTATCGCCAAAGAAAAAGCCATGAACTAAAAAAGCGACAGAATTTATTCTGGCATATTTTTGTTGACCGTTGACTATGTGTTCAAATTTAATAACATCCTTCTTTTCCTATCCTACCTTTGTATCGAAATGAATTCAAATATTATTATATGATTACCACAAGTCCATTATTTATGTGACTGGAAGGCCTGACCTTAATCTATAGACTTCTGTTCCTCGGTAACCATTGGTGTTGGATACGTAGTCTATGAATTAATCAACATGTTTTATTACATACTGTAGTGTTGACGACAGACACATGGTACAGAAGCTACAGATTCGTGCATCTGAATTTGATGCGGTAAATACCGGTGTTTCAGAGAGGTGAATTCCAATTATGAAGAAAAATGTGTCAAGCTGGTGTGAAACTGCACATTTAAATTTTGGAAAAAATTAAATGCATGTAGATGACTAGCTTATTTTCCAGTAATTAATGCATAAGTGTTAGTTCATGTCAGAACTTTATATACATCTATGTGATCTCATTCTTCCTGAAGCCCACTCGTGTCATTCATGAACGTTCATAGTCAAGGAGAGCTTGGCGCCGCGGTCGTTTGTTCTGGCTTTCTACTCAGCGTAATTGTCCGATCTTTGGCGGTGACTTTCCATAGCATATCTGTTCTACGCTGCGTCATATATTGCCAATGTCACTTGCAATGCGTGTGAACCTCAGTTTAAGGAGGGAAAACACCATTGATTTCGGAAAATGTTTTCTTGTGAAATTTTTATATTTCAGACTCACCTTTGAAAAGGGAAATTTGTTCATATATAATCTATAATTCTGATATATACTGTTGATTTTGGACAATCATGTACCTGTAAATGCATCAACTTACTCCTGTATTAAAATTTCCAAGGACATAGTACAAGAACGACATCGATGATAATATTTCTACTGGAAAGATAGAAATAGATCAGTCAGACTGGCGCTTGTCCTATTTCTTTTAAAATATGGGAACATTTCTTTATAATAAATTCCAATTATCTTGAACTTCTTGAAAAATGTTGGAATTTTGCAAACTTCTCTTTACACTTTGTATTCTTTGGATCCAGAGACTGAAAGTGACGAGCGATGTTTCAGTGATGGTTTCGCGCAGGTCAAGCCAGATATTCTGTTTGGCGAATGTTTTTAGCTTTCAAGATAGTCGTCTTCTTTCTGTTTCACCCACAGTAATGTAGAAACCAGGGCGAGGAACCTCTTCAAATGTCTTTTGTTTCAAGTTGGCTGTTAAAAACAAGCATTCTCAGTCAAGTATTGTATATGTAGCACCCCAAGTCAAGACCGTCTAATTAAGGCCAAAAAAAAAAATAAGATTGGTTCTCAGCCCCGCCGCTTTTTAGTTTACCCTGCCGCATTCAACTTTTGTTTGTTTCGTAAAATAGGTCTAAGTATTCGGAAAGATTCTCTGCGTTGCCTCTGCCGGTTTAGATTTTTGAAGTATCCGGTTCTGTAAACCATAAGCGTTTCGTGAAATATGCTGATTAGTGTAAGTTTCGTGCTAAGAAATAAACATGGGAGTTACTATGTATTTAAAGTACAAACTTGTTTCATGTTCGTGTGTTGTTGTCGCTGGTACATGAATTGACTATCATTCTTGCAGCTTCTGTCGTCGTCAGATAACTATGTGGCTGTAATGTTTTTCGAATCCTTGAGTTAACTGAGGCAGACTCTAGCACGTGACAACTATCGGGGGAAACATTTTTGTAATGCATTCAAGACGGTCACATGGCTTCCAGATGGATATTTCGCCCTCGAGTACAACAGCTCGAAGTACCGCTTGAGGCATCAGATTGGAATCAAAACGGATTCCTTTGATGGTTATGCTTCTGTTGAAGTGTTAATGAAATGTGAATTTATCTTGGAGGTATGTCAACAGGGGCTCAACATTACTTAAATTTTCATCTAGACAAGCTGCTACAATGTTAGCTTGTTCTGTATCTATTGTATGTATTTTTTAGCTTGTCCGAATTCTGAACAAAAAAACGAATGTTAATTGTTAACTTTATTTTGATGACTGAAACAGTTAAAGAAAGTTTTGTATTTATGACAAAATCCAGAAATGTGATGTAAAGCCAAACCTTTATCTGGTCCGTAATCTACTTTAGTTATAATATTTTCATAAGTATAAGACCAGTTTCTTCATGGTTTTTGGTGTTATAGTTAGTAAGCTCATACTGAAAAGTGCTGCAGTGTTTGAATAATAAGTACAAGCTTAAAAATACTTGTCTGATGGATAAGTTGTCATTTAGAGGTTGACTTGTCTGATCCAAATTGAATGGACAGTTGTTACATGTTGAGCCCTAGTCAAATCAATGCTTGAACGTAGTTGAAAATCAGAATGAGACTCGAGTGTAACCGAACAGGAATCAAGTCAACATCGCAATATACCCTTCTCCCCTGAGTGCCAAAACTACTAAACTTGTTCAGGAAAGGTTGTTTCTTCATTTGTTTGTTGATCAGGCCATTGGTATACTTTATGCTACTGACAAGCTTTCTACACAGGAACATGTGCTGCTGAACAGAATTTAATGATTTGTTTTAAACTCATTTTTGCTGGGTGGTGAATTAAAGGTCTTATAAAGCTGCAGTTCTACCAACTGCCCCACGATTATTTTTGTGGACAAGGTTTTTGTTAGACAAGACCTGCCTTGTACTACTTTATGTAATCTTAAAGATACATAATAGGCGAAGGTACTCATAAGTTTAAAGTAATGATTAGAAGTTTATTCATTTTATATCTTCAAACAAATAAAAAAAATAAAATAAAAACCTGCCTCCTCATTTAATCTTTCAAAAACAGTGGCCTGAGAACCATTTTTTTCGTTTGTTGGCCTAATATTCTGGTGTACGATATATCATAACACTATTAACCCTAATATAAATACACAACAAATCATCCCAAGAACCCATTTTTTTGCATATACACAACCTCAATAAATTACTTGAATTAGTTTCCTGATTTATAGACTTTTATTTACATCCAATTTGTCTAAGTATCTTTAACAAGAAAGTAAATGCTAACCTGTTTTGGCAGGTTCGTTTGCTGAATCTGGATGACTATTGCCACTTGGTCGGCCATCAATAAGCAAATGTTGTCCTTCTCTGAGATTTCTATAACCCATGGTCGGTGTGAGTGATCCAGCCAGCTCGATACGAATTAAACACACAGCACCTGTATGTCTCTGGAGTATACACCTCACACCTAATAACAACATGAAGCCAACACAATGTCAACAAATCCTGCATAAAACGAGATCATGGTATACCCTCGTGCTGTTACCTCAATGAGTTCTCCACATCTCTGAAATCTCTCCCTGGTCAGTCAGAGAGGGAGTTAAAAGATCTGTGCGCGGTTATCCAAGGTACGCAACTCATCCTCTGCTACCAACATATGTAGCACTTTTAGGATTTGAATGCTTCAATTTTATTGAATTAAAAATTTCAGAATTCACTTTATTGATTGTTTCATTTCGACTGAGTATACTCTTATCTCCTTCTTTACATCAGAGCAAAAATTTGTACTGATTGTATCATTTGAATACATGATCGTCAACATGAAGACAAAAGCTGATTTTCAAACAATTGAGTGACCCAATGCCTTAGTTGTTTAATCATCAAGAATGATATCAAATCTCTTATTATTTAACAAAAGAAATCATTAATGAGATTAATTAAAATACATGTAGTGATATAGGTAATGCATTTGCAAAGATTGGAAAACAAGAGATATATTTGTACCATTAATGAATCAAATCGGCAGAAATTTCTCCACACGAATACCTGTTATACAGAAGTAACAAGGAAATCTCTTTAATCATAGTTGTATGCCATGGGAAACTGTTAGTTAAAACATTACTGGAACTAAATTTAAAACGTGAGCAAGGATAAATGAAAAAATATTATTTCATATGCATTAGAGAATGAAGATTTCCTAGATGTACAGTTTTTCACTGATGTTTAATGTTTCCTGGATGTGCGCGAATCATGCATGTTGCCAAAAAATGATCTGTTTATGGATGCATATTTTAGTTTCAAATCATTAACAAACATTATCCTCACCTATGGGGGGGGAGGGGGGACAACTCACAAAGTTGTCCTGGCCAAAGGCTGGAGCAAAGTCCTGATACATTCATCATTTGACACTTTTACGTAGATTTTCTGTGTAAACACTGTGACAAACCTTCTTTTTGAGATGCCATTTGATCTGGAAGAGAATCAGTGGAGCCTCATAGAAAAATAAATCCAGATCCTGAGGAGCCCTTCATGTGAAACAACACTGGCAAACAGAGTGAGGAACCAGTGAAGGCTGATGAGGACAGCTCTGTAAAGACATGCAGCTGCTACAAGGGCTCATGTTGTTAGTAAGCACGGGCCGATTCTCCAATGGCGAGGTGTAGACGTCAACAACGCACAAATTATATTTATTCTTTTTCAACCTCTATAACTTCCAATTCGAAGACTTTTTAAAGCTATATTGTTCAAGCAGTACACGACGAATACATGTTACTTCTAGTTCCTCAAGTAGTGAACATATACCCCACGCCATTTTTGCATGAAAGACAAATGACACAGGATACATGAAGCTTGAACATGATAAGCACTTCTGGTCTATGATTTGTCAGTAGTTGATGTCCATGTTTTAGATTTTACACGTACTCGTTTCTGTTTCATGTTTTGTACCTTACCGTGTCCATGTCTGCCTTAAGAACAACTCTATGGTTTCGTTAGTTAGCTAATGATCAGAGTGCCGCATCACCCCTCTGGTCTGCCGTGTTATATAGAAACCAAGACTGTGTTTCAAACAACACTTATTGTACATTCATGTATGTTGGTTACAGTCAAAGCTGCTGCTTGGTTTGCTGAGCAAGAAGTTGATTTACAAACAATACAAACAAGCTAATGCTTGCCCGCCATTATCACAAAACATTTACGTAATTTTTAAATAATTAGTACTGGAGTGTATTTGTTTTGTTCGGATCTCTGTACCGTGATATCCAATCGGTACTGGGTATTTTTGCGCGATTCCAGAGTATGTATATTGTTTTGTCGGATTCTTACCTGTATATCAATCAGATTACTGGTGAGTTATATTGTTTTGCGGCATCTTAACCTGTATCGCCAATCCAGAGTACTGGAGTAGTAATTTGGTATTGTCGGCTTCTTACCTGTATCCCAATCAGATGTAACGGTAGTATTTGTTTTGTCGTCTTACACTGTCTCCATCAGAGTACTGGAGTGTATTTGTTTTGTCGGTACCTGTATCCATCTGGTAGTCTCTTTGTCGATTCTTCCGTATCCAATCAGAGTACTGGAGTAGTAAGAAGGCCGTAGCAGGTCCTCGATATGGCACACTCATCCAACATGGTTCTTCTCCTCCTCATAAACAGCAAAAGGAGCTAGCTATCTACTCCACAATACATAAATATATAAGTCCTCTGTCTGTACACTTAGCTTATCTACTCTCCACATTACATAAACTATATAATCTTCTCTTGACGCTAGCTATCTACTCCAAATCAATCAATTTATAAGTTCTTCTTGTACAATACTATTCTCGCTTAATTCGTGTTACATTATTCTTTTTCATTTTAGCTTATTTCTAATTTCAATTCATTGCTGATATGCAATTTTAACTAAAACGGCAGCAGTGGACCCGCATATTTGTATTGAATCAAAATATGAATAGGCATTTCGTTCAGTGTCAAACATAAGCAACAAACCTTAATTCAAAACTGACACATGAGATATTGAGATGTCTAAATCCTTTTCATTTTCAAAAATAAGCAGGCACTGTTTATTTTTATTTCTTATAAGAATACAATTTCACATGGCTAGCGTGTTAAGTCAGATCTAACATCTAGTTGATGGCTCAGTAAAAGAAAGCTTTTATAAATGAAATTCTGTTCTTGGTCTTATTTGTGGCTTGCTCGTCTATTTCAGATTTAGCAATCCGAGATGTTATTTCGGGCAAAATAAATTCCAGTAAGACTCTACCACTCTGGTCCCCTGTACAGTAACCGATCGTCTGGTACAGTATGGCCGCAGCCCTCAGTATACTCTCAGTCTGGGGACCCCCGTCCCATGGATATTAACAGAAACAGGCATTGCTTGGCATGTTCCAGTAAGTCTGCAATAAAAGCAATCTTTGATACAAGGCTGTATGAAACAAATCAATCCCCACCAGAAATACTAATCTTTTCATCCTTGACCAATGAAACTTTAATATGCAATATTGTCATGGATAGTATTGTGCAAACTTTTTGACTACATTTGAAAAATTGTTTGTCTACAACAATTGTAATAATCACCTTTTCCTCATGAATGTACAGCAGTCATGAACAACAAATCTTGATATATATAGTACTTCTATTTAAATAAGCTAGCCTTAGGAATTCCCACAGAAATGAAAGTAGTATATAAATGTAAAAAATAAAATGAACTTCATGAAGTATATTGGCATGGAAGCCATCAAGTGTTCATACCCTCCAATACTCTTTCAAAACAAAATTTATCTCTTAGATATCTTCTACCTTTTCAATTTGTTTTGAGGTCATAAGTAGATCATGGAGCTGGCTTTGACGATGTCTTTTGTAGGTGACATCAGACTTGAGTTTCTTTTCCATTCCTCCCGATAACCTCATCCAAATGTGTGACGTAGAGAGTGCGGGATACCCTGCTTCACCATGCCTCGTAACTTCTCAGATCTCGGGAGCCTGGGTTCAACCTGTAGGAGGTAAAAAGATTCATTACCCAAGGCACTACAAACATGTAAGACATCCTTCTGTAATTGTTATTATGATGCTTGTAAATTCTTGAGATTTTAACAAAGATTTTGAAACGCATCAGAATGAAGCAGGATTTTGGCCATGTATATGGGGAATTCTCTTCTTTTTGATTAAAATTCAATGTAACGTCACAATACTGA
This sequence comes from Ostrea lurida, assembly GCA_903981925.1. NCBI lineage: Eukaryota > Metazoa > Mollusca > Bivalvia > Ostreida > Ostreidae > Ostrea > Ostrea lurida. The sequence continues at coordinate 8,495 of CAJDSM010033346.1, forward strand.
AATGCACCAATAAAAAAGACATTTCAGAAGGAATTCAATTTGGGACCTACTCGCCTCATACTTGTGTGTAATTACAGAACCTTGACATTGTAGAGAATGTGTGTAACACAGTAGACTCGGTCTGAACATACATTTTTTTTTGAATTTCTATTGCTGAAGTAGTATTGACCTTTTAATATTAAAAAAACAACAGAAACTCTGCCGTTTATGCAAGGTACCATTTCTCAGAGTCTGATACACAGTGGACAGGAAACATAGCATAATTTCCTTTCCAATGATCTTCATGCTCTACATTTGACCTTTAAAAAAAAACCAAAAGGAACCAAGATCTTTACCACAATGAACCTTAAACTTGTACACAATCTGAACCATACATACAGGTAAGATAAGCAACTTATATTTCACTTTATCTGTTTTCACTGGCGCCAAATAAGCTTTTACCTGTCCCACGTCAGATCCTCCCACTTCATTGTTGTGTGTGAACTCTAGATTACTGCGTCCATTTCAGCCGATGCTGAGGGTCTCTATGAATGGGGTGCCAACAGAGCTTACTGAGTTCTCCTCCGACCATCACAACAAAGAGTCATCACCACAAGTCACATACCAACTCTAAGGCAAGAAAAAAAAAATTGGTTCCAGGCCATGTTTTTGAAAAAATTAAATGAGGCATGGAGGTTTTTTATTTTATTTATTTATTTATTTTTTTGTTTGGAAGAATAAAATGAATTAAATTTCTAAATCATTACGTTTACACGATGTTGCCGTTCGCCTAATTTCGTATTTCTTTTTAAGATTAACACAAAAGTAGTACAAGGACGTTTTTCTAACAAAAACTTGTCCATTCAAAAATTAATTGCGTGGAGCATTTGGTGAATCTGCAGCTTTATTAAGATCCTTTAATTCACACCCGCAATATATATTTTTAAAAATAACAAATCAGTAATTCTGTCGCAGCACAATGTTCCTGTGTAGAAAGCTTGTTAGTAGCATAAATACACATGGCTGGTCAAACACAAACACATGAAGAAACAACTTTCTGAACCAGTTTTAGTAGTTTTTGGCACAACAGGGAAGAAGGGTATATTGCGATGTTACTCGATTCCTGTTCGGGTTACACCTTCCGATTCTCATCTGGAATTTTCAACACGTTCAAGATTGAATTTGTGACTAGGGCCTCAACATTAACACTTGTCCAATTGTCCGTGTCACAGTTCATTTGTGATCAGACAAAGTCATCTCTCAATGCAACTTATCCGATCAGACAAGTCACTTTTTAAGCTTGTACTCATTATTCATAAACTGGCATGGCACTTTTCCAAGTACGAAGCTACTAACTATAAGCACCAAAACCATGATTAACTGTCTTTCATACTTATGAAAAACTATTACAACTAAAGTTAATTACGACCAGGATAAGTTTTGGCTTTACATCAATGTTTCTGTTTGTCTAAATAAAATTTCTATAACTTTTCAGTCTTTCAAAATAAAGTTAACATAAACTTCGGTTTTTTTGTTCAGATTCGGACAAGTAAGATACAGAAACAAGTAACATTTGGTAGCAGCTTGTCCAAGTGTAAATTTAAGTTAATGTTAGCCCGTGTTGACATAACTTCCAATAATTCAATTTCATTAACAGCTACAGAAAGCATACCCTATCAAAGAATCCGTTTTGAATTTTCCAAATTGATGCCTCAACTGTGTACTTCGATGCTGTTTAATTTCGCGGGGAATATCCATCTGGAACCAACGTGACCGCTTTGAATTGATTCAAAATAGTTTTCCCCGGAATATTTGTTCACTGTAGTTGCCAGTTATACTCCAAGGCATCAAACATTACAGCCACATGTTTATCTGACACGGACAGAAGTGCCATAAATGAATAGTCTAATTCATTGTACAAGACACAACAACACCGAACACTGAACATTTGTTTCTAAATATACAGTAATTCCATTGTCTATTTTAGCAGAATCTTTAGCACTTATTCCATTCGGTAACTCCGCGCGTGGCTCCGTACCTTCGCACACTGAACCTCCGGATGTGATCGATCTGTTGCCATATTGGATATTTGATTCACGTGTTTCAAACAAAATATACGTTTCGTCGGCTCCATTCCGCACGACCCGTTATATCAGCATGAAAACGGTTTGCAAATAACTTACAATTATTCCTGATGAATGCCAAGTCCAATTTTTATAACTGCATCAATGCGAGAAAGTCCGTCTGTAGCCGAGGAAAAGTCCAATGCGGAGTGGAATGAAGTAAAACAGGTATTCCGGTGGAGAAATGTATCAAAATCGATGCATATCTCCTACACATTCACATCCGAGTGTATACCGGAAGCATAGCGAAGTTACCGAGGATTGCCGATTGGTGAGGCACTTATCAGCATATGTCACCAAACGCTTTTAATGATACAGATCCGGATCTTCTAAAAATTAAAACCGGCAAGGACAACGCGAAATTTCCGGAATACTTAGAAACCTATTTTTACCCGAAAAAAAAAAAAAAAAGATAATGCGGCAGGGTAAACCTTAAATGCGGCGGGGCCTGAGAACCAGATCTTTAATTTTTTTTTTTTGGCCTAAATCCCATTTTACATGGGTATTCAATTTGTTAATCACGGAACAAACCCATAAAACTGTAACTCCTTGATCTAAGAGTCTCTATGATAAACATGTCCAGTGACAGATGATGCTTTGAAAAAGTTGCTTATGGAGTAATGGCTTTGAAAAAATTGGCCACAGAAGACTGAGCTTAAAAGCTTTCTCAGGCAGCCATTTGTTTTAATGTGTCCATTCTCTGTTTGCCACATTTAGATTTTGGTTGACACATGACTTGTAATTTTGAAAGCGTACAACGTATCTAAAAAATTCGCCATAATAGAAACTGATATATATATACTATCTGATGTTTAACATGATGTGGACAACTTTGTTTTGTTTTGATTGGATCCATTGGATTTTAAAACTTTCCAACTGCAACATAATTGGGTGGGCTCTTGTTTCACTTCCCAGGCCACAAAAACATTAGTACACATACAGTTCCTGAATTGTGAAATAATAATTGATGTCAACCTTTTTAATACAAACATTATCTATCTCACTTACCTTCTTCCCCACTTTAAATCCAAATTCCAATCGTAATCTGTAATAAGCTGGCCACTAGGATCCTTCTGGCTAATAGAAATTAATAAATCACATTAAAATCATATTAATAAAATGTATTGCATAATCATTTGTTTTGCACTGTATTTCATCAATTACACTTTTTATAATGCATAGTAAAAAAAATAAATAATATCAAACTAAATAAATGGAATTCCTTTATATGCTGGGCCTACAGCTGGTTGCTATTGCAAATAATATACACAAAAGGATTAGAACCTAAATACATGTCCATCTTCAATTCCAACCATTACGTTTAAATTGTTTCATTTATTGTATTGGTTAATTCCAATTCAAGCGAGTTTTTCTTGTACAGAGTCATCACCAAGATCCAGTTGGTAATACAAAGTCCTGCAAAATTATGACTAACATACATGAAGCTCCTTATGCAGTGAGGTTTCTTTACTGAGCCAATGCCTACAGTGCAAATGACCTCCTTCTCTACAAGACACATCCATAAACGACCCATGCCTTTTGGACTTTCATATCAAAGTTAGTGAAAACCTGTACAGTCACTACCTATTTGTGTCTTTTAGTTTGAAAAGCATATGGATCAAGAATTCCATCTGGCTTTTATAACAGCAAAGCAACTACTTTTTATTAAGTCAGAATTTGAATAATTTATACATTACATAACTATAGCATACTCTATACAGGGGCTGACAAATCCCATTGCCCGACGCCGGGGCTTGTGGATTTTGTGGCAGGGCAAGTGTAATTTTTAATAACCACTTGCCTGTGGGCAAGTTAACTTGAAAAATTCAATCAGTAAATAATAGAATAATAAAACATGTCGTACATTCGGACTGAAATCGGAAGTATATATCATCGTACGAGTTGTCTTTCGTTAGGTAAACTAGTCAGTTTATGTGAACCAGTTTAATCTGTCATTACGAGATAATGATTTTTTTACTTTGATCAGATTTCAAAATTTATTGGTAGACAAATTGGCAGCATTGAGCCAGAAGGCTGACTAAGAAATTTCAAAGCGCAAAATAACTTGAAGCATTTAAAATTTGTTCTAAAAGTAGGAAGCAAAAATAAATGAATGTCATGAAGTACGTTTTTTAGTTTAATTTCGTCAATTTTGTTAAAGGTAGGGCAAGTAAAATCACAGGCAGGGCAAGTGAATTTTGGTCATGCATTTGCCCGTGGGCAAGTGCTCTAAAAATCTATTTGTCAGCCCCTGTCTAAACATTTACAAGCTATTCCTTTCTGCATAAATATCAACATGTGGCTTCTGTATACAAGTATTGTATACTGCAATGTTCATACATTCATACATATCCAATACCAAGCTATAATTACCATGCAATTTGTCAAGGTTAAGGCCTAGAACAGGTTTTAAGAATTAGATTTAGTCTAATTGCAAAATGCCATTCAAAGAGAATTCACATAGTAAATATGAAGCAAAGGCTAAGGCATTCCATATTCCGCTTCATAACAAAGAAGTGCCATACATGATTAACTGACTAGGAACTATGATCAGATATCTTACTTGGGAGGGGGAGGGAATACATACTGGATTTCCTAAATTTGCAAGGATGTCCTCTGGCCACATTTGGGAGTCAGCGCTGAAAATGGACCACCGGGGGTTGGAACAAAGTCTGATGTGGTATGGTAGTGAGTGGAGGAAACCAATATTCTCTCCATGACCACTGACCAAGTCATCTTCATCCTCAGACAACGTCTCAACTACAAGTATTCAACATGTACAGTATGTTGTATATGGCATCAGGGCTCAACATTAATGCTTGTCCACTTGTCCGTTACCAGCAGAAACAATTTACGGACAAGTTAATATTGCCAGTACTTGTCCGACTGGACAAGTGATATTTTTATGAGCATTATGTAGAAAAGATGTTCTCATTTATAAGTATATTTAAAAGTATTTTGTCGTTACCGATGATTTAATCGTATCTCAAAGTTGGACAAAGGCTGTGCATCAAACGAGATTGCCGACTAAATCGGGATCGAAGTTCATCAACATTGTTCTACTTTCAATCTAAGGAAATATGGCTTTTCGTTTCGGGAAACATCGCCTTGTCTTACACTTTTTGGCGCCACTACGTTGCATCTTGTGAAGTCTTGTCACTCTGAAGCGGATTGAGAAATCACCCGCCGAGCGCAGTAAAACTTTTTTCAGTGCACATGTCAATCAGTGTTTAGAAAGGTGGCGAAACCTTTCCTCATATAGACATCTCGACTTTGCTTGATTCAACCTTATGATTTTAGGGGAGACGGAGACAGTGATTAAATAATTTTGTTTGACTGTAAAAGCTTTTTTTATTTTTGTTTACTGAACAAGGACAGTTCTGTTTTTAATTTGGTACAGTTACATTAAAAACAGTATCAACTCAATCATGATAGTATTATTATTAAAATGTTATTTTAATTGTTTCTTTGGACAAGCAAAATTTGTGTTCGGACAAGTAAATATCATAGTCACTTGTCCGAATGGACAAGTGGGTAAAAAAGTTAATGTTGAGCCCTGGGCATACAACAATTATTGAATTAACTATAAATATCTAAATATCAGTTTCCAAAAACATTGGTCCTATTGCCAAAACCATGGACAAATCAAAATGTCCAATAAAATTTGCTATTCTTATAATTCTACCAGTCCACATGACCAATATGCAACTTTCAACAATCTGAAAATTTTTGGTGTCTATGCAGTGTTTTCATAAAGAAACCGGTACCCCACTGAATGGTGCTACACCTAAAGAATGGGTTAGCAGTACTTTGGTTAGCCAAAATGAGCACATTTCATTGGTCAATTGATTTGTATTTTGCACTAGAGAGATTTTGAATGATATCGTCATTGTTGCGTCCAGTCGAAGCTTACACTTCTTACTTCACTGTATATTCGTATCGCAGTGTAGTAAATTGTCACATCATAGTCTAGTGTTGTTGTTTTGAAATGAACTCTCCCACAATACATGAAATAACAATACAGCCTGAATCCTGCCTGTCAGATATTGGCGCTTACCTGTTGTACCCAAAGAGAAGCGAGTGTCTGACAACAAGGTACCAGTTTATCACTTTAGAGAGCGTTTATTTTTTAGAAGTTTCTTCTAATGCGCTTATCATACACCAATTGTAGCCTCATGTCGTGGCCAATTTTTAGAGCCTTAGCTATGTTTTGGGGGTAATTATACAACACTGAACAACAGCTACTGTAAGTTACTGTTTTATTCGCACTGATAGAACTTGTACCGGACCGTCTTCGCTAGCCAACGGTTTCGGTCCACTCTGCTCCCCATAAGAGCGGAGTAGACCGAAAACCCTTGGCTAGCGAAGATGGCACCGGTGTTACACCGGTCTGGTTGAACACAGTCCGAATGACGGAAATTTTGGGGGATTTCAGAAACTCTGTAAATACATAATCAATGGAGCAATCGAATTCGACATGAAAAACCTGTGCTTCTGTTTTATTATTACTGCGTGCACATCTTGCATCCTTTTAGTTTCAGACTATCGTTAACCAAACCTTGCCTATGTGGCATATGTTCGCCATGTTTTGCTAACTTCAGATCCTCACAAGATAACACCTCTAGACACACGCACCTGTTGTAGCTTTGCTGCTGTATCCGTCTGGATTTCTTGAACCAAAGACTGATTTTGCCAATTCCATGGCTTATTTTGCACAAAAACAGCTTCAATACTTTAAAAACATTATTAATCCGTCTGCTTCACGTCCGCCATTGTTGTTTTCATTATGATTTTTTATGCAAATTAGTCGCGAAAGAATATAGTGCGTCGGAATTTTCTGGACAGCATTTGTTTTCAGTGTATATTTTGGGAATGAGGTCACATCAAATTCAGTAATTTGTTTTGCTCTTTTAATAGTTACACTATATAAGGGGGAGGGAGGGGGGCTTATATCGCAGTGCGAACTATTTTTTTTTTCCGCCGTATATTCAAAAATCGATCCCGACTGCTATATCGATTCGAACCCGACCTTTATTCAGGTTACAATAAATATCTTTACATTTTGATTTTTCTTCCCTTCTCCTTCGATCGTAATATATCTTCATCTATTTTGAAATACAGTCACTAAAAATCAAAACAAACAGACACAACAAGTAACAACAACATAAACTCGATCGCTAACAAAATTATTTGGAAAGGCAAAGATAACAAACAATGATCAATCTCGCAAGTCCCAAAAACCAAAAACAATACAAAACAATAATTAGGCAAACACGGACCCCTGGACACACCATGGGGGTCAGGTGCCTAGAAGGAGTAAGCATCCCTTGTCGACCAGTCACACCCTCCGTGAGCCCATTGCCTTGATCAGGTAAACGGAGTAATTCGTAGTAAAATCAGTGTATGGAAAACGACTTGACAATGGTTATGAAACATATCGGACATTTGACCCAATGGCCGGCCATGCTGGCAAACTAAGTCATTAAATAACGGTCATAGAATTTGCGAAGTGGTGCCTTTAAACGTGACTGTTGAAACTCCTGCAACAACAACTCCTTTTTAAGTAGCCTGCCTCGATTCAAAAACTTAATTATCATACGTAGAACATGCTCTTGATTACGTATCGAATAAGTTGAGAGGAATATTGCTACATAAATATGAAAAATTGACGATGGAGAAGCTGAAGTCGTCTCGTTTGTCATGATTTGCCGTTAATATATCCGAAGTACGAATTTTAAGCAGACATGGAAGAATGTACGTGGTGTCTTTTATTTCTAGTTTACTGGGAAATATTGAGTCGACATATGAATGAAAATCATTAATTATTATTAGTAGATTAAAACGTCGTCAATGTATTGAAATGTCGAATTGAAAGGCCACCGCTAGAGATTTCTTCTTTTCATGCAGAGGTTTAAAAATAATTACTCTGCCTCATAAGAATTTATAAAAACAGGTCAGCTAACAAAGGAGCACAAAATTCGTTCCCATGGGAATTCCAACAGACGACCTGATTGCCAACAACTACAAAGATATATTGTCAATTATGAACTCCAGCATTGCTTCAATATCAACTTCAGAGTACAACTGTACCAGTGTGTAGAGTCAGAGTGGAGTGAACAAAGTTATTTTTAGAATGGCTGATCACTTATAATTATTAGAGGGATTTTTTAGATAAGATTTTTAAAACTTTTCCAAACCTAGAATACTTTTAAAACAGTGCTAATTGTTTAATTTGGATATCTCTGATCAATTGAATATTATTATCAAAGGTGAATCCTGCATTACTACAGTTTGCCAATAATACATGTATCTTGTGGATATAGTATTTAGGCCTATATCTCAGCTATAATTTACTGCAACATATCTCTGGTATGTACTGCATGCCACCATCATTATGGCTAACTCTCCTGTCTTCTCTTTTTTTCGCCTTTGTCTATTGATCTTTGAAGTTACCTCCATGACAGTGTCCTCTATCAATATTCTAGATCATTACTCTTTCTCAGTTTAAATACAATAAGTTTTCATTATGTCTCACTTTACTTTCTCTGTACAACTACCGTTTACACAGATTTTGTAAAACCATTAAAAATGGAAAACACCGATTATTGGTGTTTCATTCTTTGTAATATTAAAACAAGAACATCAATAACTTATTTTTGTTATTTTTGGTTATAAGTTTTTATTTTAACAATTGTTAGAGACTATTTTGCGTTAAGACGTTTAAAAAATAGTTATAAGGCAAAACTAACAAAAAGTTATATGATTTATTTCCTTTTGGATATTTTACAAGTAAGGACATTCACAGTGTGTTGTTTCCATTCTTTAATGGTTTTACAAATTCTTTAAACGGGAGTTGACGAGATGTAGTAGAGCAAGGAACGACAACTCTGTGCAAGAGAATGTAAGTTGTAATCTATTGTCAGACTTAGGTTTATATTATACTATCATATGTCTTGGTTTAACATATTGAATGGACAACCTTTTGTGTGAACAATAAAATAATTGTATAAAAAAATAAAACAAATTCATTTGAAGTTATTTTCACAGGAGTCCTTCTCGTTATTTTACGAGTCCATTATTTTCCTTATTTTTACAGAGTTCTTTTGCCGTTATTTTCACAGGTCATTTTCCGTTATTTTCACAGAGTCCATTTTCGTTATTTTACAGAGTCCATTTTCGTTATTTTCCGAGTTAGTTACTTTCAGCTATTAACTCCCCACACTTTTTATGGTGACTAAGCGGTTATAGATTGAACTATGTGGTGAAAGGTCCCCCCCCCCCACCCACCCGTGCTTATTTCCGGCCGAAATGTTCGCAAACAAATGTGATTTGGAAAACTTTAGAACTTCAGGTAATTTGAATCAGAACCTTTTTCATATCAACACCAACACAACAACAACAAAAACAAAACAAAAAAAAACAAAAAAAACAAACAAAACAACAACAACAATCAAAAAAACAAAAACACAAAATATGACTTTTTTCAACACTTTACACGACCATTCCGCGCGATTATTTGACAGACCTTTAACATTATAGCCAGTTGATTACTTCAACAAAAATGAAAAGGGAACATTCATATTAGT
>CAJDSM010033348.1:0-12074 GCA_903981925.1 Ostrea lurida
ATGCTTACTCCTTCTAGACACTAGGGATCCTCAACACCTGAACCCACCTATGTTTGCAGAGGTTATGTATTTGCCTAACTCCTGTTTTGTATTCTATTGAGGACTTATGTGATTGATCTACATGCGAAGAAATCCCTAGCGGTTGCTTTAATTCGACATTTTGAGATATGAACAATGTTTTACCTATCAATTCATTAATTTTCATTCATATGCTAACTTCCCATATTTATGTAAAAACATTCCATCATCACCTGCATATGATGTGTTTGTCTCTCAACTTATTCCATACGCAAGGGCTTGTTTTTCGTATGATCAGTTTTTTTAATCGGGACAGTTTACTTACCGTCAAGTTGTTGCAGGGGTTTCAAGAGTTAAGTTTAAAAGCAACAATTATTTCCAAATTCTATGGTCTTTAAAACGATGTAATTTGCACATACAATCTGTCATTGGGTCAAATGCGGGTCAAATGCTGTCCGACGTGTTTTATAGCCATTCTTAAGCCGTTCTTTGTATACTGATTTTGACTACGGATTACCACGTTTACCTATTCAAGCCAATGGGCTTACGGCGGGTGTGACCGGTCGACAGGAGATGCTTGCTCCTCCTAGGCACTCGAACTAATCTCTGTTGTATCCGGTGGTCCGTGTTTGCCCAACTCTGTTTTTTTATTCTGTTTGGAACCACAAGATTGATCACTGTTATTATCTTTGCCTTTTGATGTCATGAAACTTTTGCATCTCTTTAATATTCAGTTTGAAATACCTTTTTTATCGTTTTTATCAAATGTCAAAGTAAATAGATCAGTGGGTATTGCTAATCACTACACTTTCAAAACCCAATACTGTACTGCTGATACACCCAGTGTGGAGATTGACAACTACAGAGCACTTTGAGAAATCGAGATAAATGCCATTTCAACCTTTAATCTGGTATGCCTTTGAAGAATTTCTAATGCTTCCCTAATGCAGTATGGTATAGGTTTATGATCATGAAAATTGATGAACTGCACATCGATCTTATCGAGTGGTTGCATATGAGTAGAACTGTTCCAAAATGAATAGGCTAATACACCAAACATTGATCAATATCGTAAATCCTAAATAGAATACAAAACAAAAGTTTTCTATCTTCTCTTTCTTTTTTCTTTCGAAATGTGGCACAAAATTAGTATCACTGACACATATGTTAATTTATACTCATGGATAGATATCGCTGCTGGTTGATGATCCATCTCTCCCCGAGGATATCATAAGCCTAGTTAGAGAGTATCTTACTGTCTCGATTTGAAAGGAAATAAAATTCCATATAACTTAACAAAATATTGGACATTTCTCCCTCGTGTTAAGCCCTTCTCCTTCTCTGGCCTTTTACTTATGATTTAGGCTTGTTTAGGCCTTTTCGATATGAATATGCGAAATTAACACCGCGTTAAACGTAATCATAATCCATAAAAACTTATACAAAATGAAGTGTAGGGCAACACGGACCTCTGACAAAAGCGATGGCAGGATCATGTGCCATGAGGAGTAAGCATCCTCTGCTGACCGGTCACACCCGCCGTGAGCTCTTAGTCGAAATAAAGCAAACGGAATTACCCGTCGTCAAATTCGTTTTATATCCTTGGCTTTTCAACTTTAGATTTCAAGCATCACTGATCAAAAATTATTTTTAGAAATGTTGCACATACCATGTACTAGAATTAGTGTAAAATATTTTCGTGAATCTGTTCTAAAGGAGATATATATTCTTGAAAGGTATTATATTGTTACGTGGGTACGCTTCTACATGCATAAACATGATAATGCTTTTAATGTTGTACAATACCCTTGTTGCAAAAGAAACCCCCAAATTATTGACAGCCATCAACGATAAAACGGTACATAAAAATTGAAAATTATATTTCATTTATAAACGATCAGAAATACTTCTGTTTTAGATTACCAAATGTTGAACATTCTGTCTTTTTGTATCACAGACAAAATCAATCGATTGATTATTTGTTGTTTTTCGTCCCATCGAGAATATTTCACTCATATTAAGACGTAAATGTGAAATTAACATGTTATCTAATCTGATGATTTTGTAGCAAAAGAGTAGATGCTGTGAATATAGCCATTATTTTAGTCGTTTAATAGTTCAGTCTTGCATTTCATCATATTTATGTTCTATACCCTGTAGTTTCTAAAATGCACTTATGCATACAAATCTCTGTCCTCTACAGTGACTAAACAAAATCCATCTTAAAGGGAATGTTGTTTGTCTTCTTTCTTTATTCCTGCTTGGGTGCAGAATACTGATCATTGGAATTGCAGTTGAAAATGACGACTTAAATTGAAAAACTAGTCTTCAGACCATTTTAGATCATGATTAAGCACACATTCTATGTTGTTTAAATTCTTATCTGCATATTGAATTGTGTTGCCATCAGCATTTGTCTTGCCTCGGACTAGTATGTCGATCTGTCATCGGTGGAAACGTGTCACGTGACTGTCGCCTAAATTTCTTTAGACGGCGAGTAGCAAAATATAGACGGCAAAATGGCGGACGTTAAGTCTTTTTTAGTATTGAAACTATTTTTCGTCATACTGTGCTGTCTATATTTGGTCCTCGACAAAACAAAACACTTATTAGGTTTGTTACTGACTGTCTACAGAAATATGTCGGGTTGTTCAAGTCCAAAGAAGGATCGGATTCGAATAACAAATCTAATAAGTAATAATACCCTCTAGGAATGTAACATATTATGAGCAACATCATTAGCCTTGGCATTGGTCTAATTTTGGAACTTTGTGGCACTCCAACATTAATTCTTAAACTATGCTTGCTAATTTATTGCACCACCTCGTCTATCTGAAATCAATATGGCAATTTTACCCTAGCGATTATGTTATGTCTAGATTCCGCCAATTATGCTTCAGAGTGGTTTGCAGTATTTTGTAATAATCGTTTTAAATAATCTGACCATACACTAGGTTCTGATTCAACTCCCAAGATGCTCTCTCTCTCTCTCTCTCTCTCTCTCTCTCTCTCTCTCTCTCTCTCTCTCTCTCTCTCTCTCTCTCTCTCTCTGTATATATCCGCTGGTTTTGAAGTGAATTTGGCCAAATGATTAAAGTGTGGTTTGCTTTTGGGGTGTCCAACGTCGAACAGATTACAAGAAAGATTTCGTAAACTCATTTCTCATTTGAAATTAGCAATCATTCTTGCAATCAAGGAAGCTTAACAAACTGACATAATTAATTTCTACAAGCACATAGGGTATATCAATATTTAAAGTGAATGAGAATTTGATTTGATATGAAATACCAGCCTTGAATATTGTTCTTATTGCTTTCTCTCTCATCTCTCCTCCTCTCTCTTCTCTCTTCTCTCTCTCTTCCTCTCTCTCTTCTCTCTCTCTCTCTCTCTCTCTCTGACAGAACAGAAAACATTCGGTCAAGTAAATCCTCAACCGGAATTCTACTGGAAAGTTCATCTCTTCTATGTTTACACTTGGATTATGCCAGTTCAGTGTGGGCACCATACAAGGTGCACCATATAGACCTTATTGAAGGAGTTCAAAAACGAAACACTAAACAACTTCCTGGAAAGAATGATCATACTCAGCACGTCTCAGGAAGCTAAAGTTACCAACGTTAACGAGTAAAAGGAGATGTGATTGAAGTTTACAAGATCATTAGTGATATATACAAAAACCAGTAGCTTTATTAAGATGTAGGGAGGGGGCGGCAGTGCCAGGAGAGCGAGTAACAGAAGAAACTATTTCAACAGCAACCACGTCTAGAAATCATAAAGCAGTTTTAATATACGAATAACACATGTTAACGTCTACCAGACAAAGTCCCTTTACTCCTTTAAAAGCAGGCTGTATAAGTTTTGGGAAGATATAAGCTAGTATATGATGATTATAAAGCCTCTATAAACAGCACTCGAAGTCATATTAGCACTTTACATGATAATGATAAGTATTCCGAGTCCAATATAGAGGATCCAGTGTGGAACCCGCATTGGAACCCAAGGCAAAGCAAGTAAAAGTGATGACAATTTTCTACGTTGTGAGGATAGTAAAGAAAATCCCCCAAAGTCAACGAAGATAATAGATCCCCCAATATCTCTTTTTAAATTTTAGAAAAGCTCCAATCATTTTGATACAAGAATATGGAGTCGAAGGTTATACGCTTTCCCGAAGAGCATTAATTTCTTACGTCGCTGTTATGAAGTTTGCACAAACACGAATGTGTCAGAAATTGAATCCCGCTGATATAAATACAGCATCACAGTGTTGATAACTGAAATGTGAACCTGTATTTATTGCATTTCTTTAACTGATGGATAAATTTACTGCTATCAAACACTAGTAATGTGTTGATTTCCGATTACTTTTACAAAACTGAACAGCTCAACTTTCGTCGTTATCTACAGGTAATTTGATCAATTATGCACCTCTGTGTGGTCGTACACCACACATGTAACAGGTCTTAGATTATATATATATTATATATTATATATACATATATATATATATATATATATATATATATATATATATATATATATATATATATATAATATATATATATATATATAACCTAGAGACTTATTTGTACAGGTAACTAGAATGATACAGACAGGTTATTCAGTATATTTCACATCACTAAACATTAGTATATTCATATTTCCAGGCACATTCATGGCCAATGCATGCTGCAGTATACTCTAAAACCAGGGTTACTTCCCATGTCAGCATCTGTCGTGACACGAGATTTCTGTTTTCAAGGGTATCGTCCGAAAGACCTGTGACGCTTGGCGCCTGTCATCGGAACATTCACTGTAACTGTAAACGTTTTGGGAATCAGGATTCGAACCTTGATCTCGGGCTTGAACTGCAACGTGAGCATCTAAATTGCTTTGCTACTAAAGGCACCGTATCGCTAAAACATAATGGGGAAATTAAATTCCCAAATTTTATTCATTTAGATCATGACGTGACATGTCCGGACTAATTAATTCAGTGTATGTCATTTTACCAGTTGCTTTGTCTTGTTAAGTCTGAATGGAGACACGTTGTTCTATTTTTTCTTGCTGTTTCTCTTGTGATATTGACTTTACCATAAATTACTGATAATTTTCAGAGAATTTGCTCGAATTTCCAACCACAACTAAATTGATAGAATTGACTATCGGTTTCACTGATACCCAACGTGAGCGAGATGATTGAATTTCTATTAAATCTGAATGGGGGTTGGGGTTAGCACTGGCGGTTGCGACCCCATTAGAGAGAATATGAAATGAGAGATCTGATAAAATTTGAATCAATCGATGATTCCATTTATTTATTCATCAATTTATTCTATTTCCATTATCATTACATCAATTGTATTGAATAGTATTGTCGATCGATATCTGATTAAAAAACATTAGATCGAATGACAATATCAAGGAATTGATGATATCTAAATTTGTCAAAATTTTTAAACTGACAATCCATTATAACAAAGATTGAATGAAGTTTGAGTAGTCATTGCTTATTAAAGAAGAGACGTACTAATTTAAATTTCGCATAACCCAATAAAATGTGCTTTAACTTTAAGTCTACTAAACTTTTCAGTAATACACTAATGAACACATGTATAATTCGGTCATTAAATTTAGTGCTTTTTGCACATGTAAATGCGTTATCGGATAAAATACAAATGTCTTTTTTTGTTTGTGTAAATTTTGGATGTAATGTAGTACAGCAAATGAAGTATACAAGACCCATCCTTTCTATGAAAAACCGTAAATACCAAATTACATGTATTTCGTGGGTGACACTCGGGTTTCCTGTTTGACTTTTACATGTGTATGTTCCAACTCTACTTTTCAGATCGGAGGAAAATTTACGTTTTTATAATAGTACTGCAAGCTGGAGTTCAAGCATTCCACATCAATCTTAATGACGCCAGTGGACAGCATGGCTTTTTGCACAATGCACAACGTGACGACGTAGAAGGATATAGTGACGAGGGTTTCCGAACTCTGTCCATGCAGACTGACTTCGGGATCCTCTCAAAATGCTGACGGAAGCAAAGGCGGTCACCGAAAAAAGTTACGAGAAAATGGTGAAAGAAACGTATTCGGCATTTAGTGAACCGGAAATCAGAAAACTCTTGCTCTACTTTGGAAAATAACACCCCCCCCCCAAAAAAAATAAAAACCAAACAAAGTAATAATAAAAAAAACCTAAAAAACAAGCAAACTATACAAACATTTCTACGATGAGCGCGGTCACATGAATAATTCAAAATGACGACTTGGTGTTCTATCACTAAGTTATCCATGTTGTTTCTCAAAGTCTGTTACAGCAATATTGTACGAGTAGTTATATCCACATGGCCTATGTTCTAACTCTATTCCTTCTGGTACAAAATCTTGAAAATGTTGTTTTTCAATCATATCTTATTGATAATATTTATGTAGTCTTTGGAGACCATATCTTTCAACAATTTGTTGGTATTCCAATGGGCACTAATTGTGCCCCCTTATTGGCAGACTTATTTTCATATTCATACGAAGCAGAATTTGTTCAAAAACTGTTACGGGATAAAAACAAAAAAAACTTGCCGTGTCCTTCGACCTTACATGCTGTCTTATCAATTAACAATTAGAATTTTCATAAGTATGTCCATATGATATATCCAGACGAACTAAAAATAAAGGACACCACAGAATCTGACATATCTGCTTCGTATCTGGATATTTTACTTAATATTGACTCTAATGGCAGACTGACAACCACATTTTATGATTATAAACTTGATGACTTTAACTTTGCTATCGTCAACTTTCCTTTTTATGTAATAATGTACCACTATCACCTGCTTATGATGTGTATGTCTCCCAGATGATTCGATACGCAAGAGCATGCCATGCGAATGAGGACTTTTTAAAGCGAGCCAACTACTAACTAAAAAGTTGATGTTGCAGAATTATAACGATTCTCGTTTAAAGTCATCATTGAGCAAATTTTACGTTCGCTATAATTACCTTATTTGCGATTACAAATTATCACTAAGTTATATGTTGACTTATTTGTATCATACTCTTTGTTAGACTCTCATTTTCGTACTAGATTTGACAACAGATAATCCCGTTTACCTTGTTTCGACTATGGGCTCATGGAGGGTGTGACCGGTCAGCAGAGGATACTTACTCTTCCATGGCATCTGACCCTGCCTTCGCCTTTGTCGGAGGTCCGTATTGCTCTACACTCGAGTTTGTATATATGTTTTTGGGACTATGATTACGTTTAACACATTGTTTACTTCGCCCATTTATATTTGTATGCTTATATATAACGAAAGCTGTCAGCTAATATTTTAATAAAATAAATATTATCTTTTTTAAAAACTTTGAATTTGTGCTAATAAACATGGTTTTGTATATGTTTTTTGGATTATGATTACGTTTGACACAATGTTAACTTCGCCTTTTTGTTTTTAAGATGTGATATTTACAGTCTTGTCAAAATATGCTTCTAAATTCGTAACAAATTGGGGATCATGACCAAATGACGACTGGAATTCATCAATCTCTTCGATGTTCATCAAACAGACCCACGTAGCAGTGATAGGCCATTGAGTGACGCAAGCATATCCTGGATATCAGTTCTGAGAACAAGAAGTAGATTTTAGGGCAAGGTACAAAAGTCGGGGTCCTGGATATATCATACGTGGGATCTGGTACTTATCCCCTGCAGACCGGTCACACTCGCTGCGAGCCTTATATCTTGATCAGGTGAATCAAAATCAGTATATAAAGAATGTCCTGACACATGAGAAAGCATTTGACCAAATGACAGTTTGTGTTGGCAAAGAGCATACATATAGAATTTGTGAAATGCTAGTGTTGTAAATTTCTATTACTACGGTATATGAAATTACTACAAAATCGATAATTTATTACAGCCGGATCACAAATGCACAAATTACACATCTGAAATACACATCACATCACACATCACATCCTGTAATTCAGTTTAAAGTGTAAACTTCAACTCACACAATAGTAAGGAATTGTATGACCCAGCAGTGATCTGCAGTCTTACAACCTAACGTAGTCACTAGTTTACATAGGACATCTGCCACCTGTTTATTATTCCGGGTCCTTTGAAGAATCCACAGATTTCAAAAACCCATCCCTTCTTAGATACCTGCACGATATATCATGGAAACTCGTTCCCTGGAAAGATAATATGAGATCAATAATGCACCTTTTCTTAATCTAAGGTTCGCGTCGAACATCAAGCTTGTTTAATGTTTCCTAGTCATTGTGTTGCGTAAAGTAAAACAAGGAACTACATGTATATACTCTCACCAGTAGGATTTGCATGTAGCACCAACATTGAACGAAAAATAATATAAGTGTATTTATTGATTGTTTGTATTTTTCTAACGAGCTGATGCAGGTTCTCTTTCACCCCTTTGTGATGTGAATTTTAAGTTAGAAAGAAATGATAAACGTTCAATTACCAGTTCCGTCCATCCGGTAAAATAATCGAAGAAACGAGATCAGATAGTCTTCAGACAGATTAACTTGGAACCAGGGAGAAACTTCGAAGTTCGAAAGGAAACACTGATGAGAGCTAATATCGTTTACGATTCGCCCGTCTACAGCATAACCAGCTTGGTAGAGGTGAGAGTCCCAAGGCCAGACTGAAGACGAGGCTGAAGCCTTGTGTAGAGCAGCGTTTCTTTTCCAATATCCCTCTGAAGGATGAAGTGGTGGAATACAATATTAGCAAAAAGAACAAAAGAGAGTAATTCTTTTGAAAAAAAAATGCATTTTAGATAATAACATTACTCTTTGAAATTGAAAACGGTTTCTAAGGTAAAAATTATTTGAAAAATTTCGTGAAAATGATGACCCAATAAGTATTGCGGTTATAATTTTTTTTCGGAACTTTGAATCATTGAATTTTTGAATCTTTGAATTTCTTTATTTCGGTTGTCTTTAATGACAGTAAAATGTGATTGTGTTTTTACCGAAATGTAATTTTTGAATGTACATAATGGTATGAACTCAAACGTTTCGCGCCGGAATTTAGTTGATTAAAGGGGCATGGGTACAATGTTGCCAAAAATATTCACTTACATATTAATATAAATCATACGGTACCAATTTTTATGCACAGATGCGCATTTCGACAAATTATGTCTCTTCAGTGATGCTCAAACCGAAAATGTTGAAAACCGAAACATGAAAGTAAAATTCTCTGAAAGTGATCATGTAGTGCCAAAAGATTGGGGCTAAATACTTCGAAGGATCAGAGCTATGCCTGAGGGAGATAATCCTTAATTTTGATATGAATTTCTAATTTTACCCTGCAATTAAATACATATCCGTATTTCAAGCTAGTAACATAGTACATAGCAAACTGGGCTGTAGAAGACCCTCGGGGACTAACAGTCCACCAGCAGAGGCCTCGACCAGGGGTCATAATATAAATCATACGGTACCAATTTTTATGCACCAATGCGCATTTCGACAAATTATGTCTCTTCAGTGATGCTCAAACCGAAATGTTGAAAACCCGAAACATGAAAGTAAAATTCTCTAAAAGTGATCAATGTAGTGCCAAAAGATTGGGGCCAAATACTTCGATGGATCAGAGCTATGCCTGAGGGAGATAATCCTTATTTTTGATATGAATTTCTAATTTTAACACTGCAATTAAATACATATACGTATTTCAAAGCTAGTAACATAGTACATAGCAATAATATGAAAGCACTTGCTATGCGTAACACACAGCAAGAAATCCAGGTTTTAAAATCAAAAGACACAAAGATATACTTCCCATGAATAAATGAATAAGACAAGAATCATGTTCAGTAGATGAATTTGTAAGTTGCCCAACCCTTTTGTAAATTGTCGCTATATACATTAAGAGTCTAATTATGTGTAGGACGTTTTACTGTCATCAAACACAATTGAAATAAAGAAATTAGTAGCTTATTTAATTCCCACGCTGAAAGCATAAAACAACTGCTATACAGACAGAAGTACATGCATTTTTCTTGCGAAAGAACGTATCATTATTGCAGACGCATTTCGGTTCAAATTCAGCAATAAATAAGTTGGTGTCATGATACCAAACTATTAAACCAAGCGACACTATCAATCCGTGGAAAAAACGCTATACGGTGCACCCAGCATCCAATTGCATCGCTGAAGTCATTGCTATTCATAATTCTGGAAAAAAAACTCACCATAGTGTCTCCAACCGTTTTCTAGGTTCCCCTCTTCGTTAATTGTCGTGCAATTCCAGCGACACATCATGTTGATAGGATGATGGAAAAATGTCACACCACCATCTTGACTACAAAGATTGGCACACTGAAGTAAACTGGTCACTTTTTGGATTTCACAGTTGTAACTGTAATATGGGGAAGTAAAATGTCTGAATGCAAATGTTGAGGTAGACGAAGGAATATAAAAAACAAAATACAGAAACTGCCAAAAGTTAATGATAGACATAGCTAGAAAAGTCGACTAATAAAGACTGCTATTTAATGCTTGCAGGAAGATATTTTATACTAAAAACAATAAAAGTCGATAAGAGGATAAGAATGGCATCATCATTTAATTATCAATAGAGCTGCTTTATCTGTAGATAGAAGAAAATAATTGAATAAAAGGGCTTTTTTAGTTTGTTTCAACACCTGGTGCTTTTGTATTCTCACCTAATGAAATTATTTTCTCTTTTTGGTATTCATCAATGACAAATATGAAAACGAAGTACACACACGTTATCTTTGGACCAAACACGGGGAGGCCTAAGTGGTTCCAACATCGTGGTATACGTTTTTAGTAACTGAATAAATGACCGTGTCGCCATCATTTAAATTCGATATTTTCGGAGTTTTAGGATGCTGGTTTGTTCCCATTGCATTACATCATCAACTCTCTGGAGATGATAAGCTCAAAACTGATTATTTTACGTCACAGAAAATGACCCTCTACTGGATTTTGTTAGATCACTCTGCGCAATGCGCTATACGCGAAATATGTATCTTGATCAGTCTGACTCAAATATAGACCACCGGAATATCCGGATACCGATATACACAAGCAGAAAAATCGAATATAAACCAGTAAAATACAACGATATGGATTGGTAGAAAAACTGGATATTGACCAATATAAAATGACGAAATAACAAAGTATCAAACGTAATCATAGTCCAAAAAACACATACAAATTCGAGTGTAGGGCAACACGGGCCTTCGACAAAAGCGAAGGCAGGATCAGGTGCCATGGAGGAGTAAGCATCCTCTGCTGACCGGTCACACCCGCCGTGAGCCTGTAGTCGAAACAAAGTAAACGGGGTTGCCTGTCGTCAAATCTAGTATGAAAATGAAAGTCTAACAAAGGTTATGAAACAAATCAGTCAACATATGACTTAGTGATACGTTGTAATCGCAAACAAGGATCAGGTGCCAACTATTATAGCGACCGTAGAACTTGCGAAATGATGACTTCAAACGAGATTCGTTATAACCCTCCATACTCGGATATATAGCAGTAGAAAAACCGGATATAGACCGGCAGAAAACCCGAATATAGACGGGCAAACTATCCGGATATAGACTAGCAATCTCTACCCAGAGTTATCGTTCCTGCTACGCTCCACTTTAAGTGGAGCGTAGCGGGAACGATAACTCTGGGTAGAGATTGATAGACTAGTAGAATACTCAAATATAGGTTCATGTGCTCTATTGCCAAATATTCAGTAAATTTGTAAAACGTGTTACATATTGATCACTAGCAATTCATATACTAGTAAGCTCACCGTACCAAAAATTCTATACCAAAGCTTTCTATAATTTGAATTGTAGATATTATTAAGAATCTAATAATGTGTTGAACTCTGGGGATTCATTTATGTTGGTGGAACTAAGGGGTCACTGAATAAAAGAATATAGGGGCAAATATTTCAAATAAATAATGGTGGTAAGCAACTTCACTATAAACATTTCAATTCCCGAGATTACTGTGTTACGGTATCCGAACCTCATTAGACCACGTGACTA
>CAJDSM010033350.1:11375-24379 GCA_903981925.1 Ostrea lurida
CCTATCTCTTGCCATTCAAAAGTTTTGGCCAATATTAAAGTTTAAAAAAAAAATAGGTCAAATTTCAAGGTCAAGATAAGGAGGTCAATCATATTGGTACCAGCTGGAAGGGCTGGTCATTAGGAATGCATATGTGAAATATGATAGCCCTATCACTTACCATTTTAAAAGTTATGGCCAATGTTGAAAGTAAGTCAAATTTCAAGGCCACGGTCAGAATATTCAACATTTTGGTACCAGTTAATATGAAAGCCATACCACTTGTTATTCAAATGGTATGCCCAATGTTAAAAGTTTTGAAAAGTAGGTTAAGGTCAGGAGGTCAAAATTTTGGTAGTGACGGAAATATTCTGTCATAAGGAACACACATATGAAATATCAACGCCCTAGTACTTACCATTCAAAAGTTATAGCCAAGGTTAAAGTTTCAGACAGAATGACAGGACAAAACAAAATGCCCCCTCCCGATCTTGGATCACGCGGGCAAACATATTTACAAAATTGTCAATGTTTGGCAGTTATTCCCCACCCCTAAAATTTATGTCCTTGTCCCAAGGAAGCTTCTTTCTATTTGAAAAGAGATGAAATGATTATTATCAAGTTAAAAATGTCAAATATCAATGGACGACGGATAACCTAAAGAGATACATCTGTTTATCAATACAAAAGAATTCTGTTTTCATAAAGACTCTCTGCGATACACATGTATATGATTCCATTTTTATAGCAGTTTCTCTAGGATATATGGAGGTTGTTTATCTGAATGTTGTTGTTGAACTATAAGCATTCTTTATAAATAGCATGTTCATGATCAATGTGCACCTCTTTACAGCTTCTAGCAAGTAAAAATATCGATACTAAACGGAGGTAAGAAAAACAGAAGAAACGTTATGTAACCTCGTAATTTAATCAAATCATGTAAACTTAATCTTTTAAATGTTCAATTTTGGGTGCAAAGATTTATGTACATTCTTTGTCCTTAACCTAGTGATCTAATTGATTTGACCTGATATGCCTGATCACTTAAGAATCAGTTTTGTCATCTACTGGCTGCCTAATTCTAAATTCTGTTTTACCTATCTTTTCTTCCATGAATATTTCTATTTGATCTCTAAATTCTCGACACATATTAAGATAAAACGATATGGAAATAAAGGACATCGTTTGCACAGTTAATGAAGAACAGGATTTGCCGTTCAAAATTTCCAACAAATAGAATAGTTTTTTTTTTTAAATGAAACTTGAATTTCTCCATGACGGTAGGTGTGCGATTTGAACACGCGTGGAGGATAAAAACAATTATTTGTACACAGAATATCAAAATGCTATACTTCGAGATTTTTCAGCAGGATTTCGGGTAGCGATCGTATACCTTGATTCCGTCCCATTTAATGTACAAGTATTAGAGCAAATTTCGGAAATGTGTCTGATGAAAACATTGCGCAGTCTAACCGGCATACTTCAATAATGTCCGGGAACCATACAGATACCAGAAAATCACCCGTCAACGTACCTATCTGAGCAAGAGATAACACTATGCAGTGAAAAGACAAAGATAACGAACATTGAGCAATCTCGTAAGAAACAGAATACAAAACAAGAGTTGGGCAAATATGACCCCTGGATACATCAGAAGTATAGGATCAGGTGCCTAGGAGGAGTAAACATCCCCTGTCAACCGGTCACACCCGCCTTGGAGCCCATTGTCTTGATCAAATTAACGGAGTAATCCATAGTCAAAATCGGTGTTTAAAGGAAGGCTAAGCAATTGCTATGAAACACGTCAAATAGCATTTGATAAGCATGTATGGTCATATGCTATATGTACATATTGTTTGAATATTATATGTATTCATTAATCTGAATTATCTTTATGCATTTCAGTAGAGTCCCCCCTACATGTGATGTCAGGGTACATTTCAATAGAGTCCCGCCTACATGAGTGTTGTCAGAGTACATTTCAGTAGAGTCCCCCCTACATGTGATGTCAGGGTACATTTCAATAGAGTCCCGCCTACATGAGTGTTGTCAGAGTACATTTCAGTAGAGTCCCCCCTACATGTGATGTCAGGGTACATTTCAATAGAGTCCCGCCTACATGAGTGTTGTCAGAGTACATTTCAGTAGAGTCCCCCCTACATGTGATGTCAGGGTACATTTCAATAGAGTCCCGCCTACATGAGTGTTGTCAGAGTACATTTCAGTAGAGTCCCGCCTACATGAGAGTTGTCGGGGTTACCAGTAGATCATTCTTCGATATCTGTGTCTGACGTTATTCATACCAATTGTTAGTTGTTCTTTCGTTACTCCGTCTACATGATCAAGATTTAGCGCTCACGACGGGTGCGATTAGTTAACAGGGGATTCTTATTCCTCCTAGGCGCCTGATCCTATCTATGTTATGTCCAGGGATTCGTGTTTGACCTCTTAATCTTGAATTCTTTGTAGAATTTATGAGATTGATTACTGTTCATTATCTAAACTTGTTTTGTAACATTGATTCATAGCATCGACATTTGCATTCTTGGTGGGCTGAAATGTAGTGTTTTCTCTTTTATCTTTGTCAGAAATTTAATGTTTGGTCTTTCCTTTTATAGTAACTTGTCCCTTCACCTTCGAGATAATGTTCGCTAGCCACATCCATCTGGAAGTCTGGTTGCCATGAAAACAAATTGCTTCTAAGTGGAATGCAGCAAAATCCATCTTCACATTAATTGATATGGAAAACATACTGTTGATTTTTCAGTGACGGTCCAGCCAAGCTTGGCAGGACTTAATTTTCTTGGCGTTAGTCCTCTGCAATTTTCTTAAGGTAGCCCACTACACAAAGGCTTTTACTCTTTACGACACAACGTCACAATATGGCGATTTAAATGGTATGTGAAATTGATTACTTCGATCGTCAGTGTAATATATCATCATATCTAAGTACGTAAGGCGTCGGACTAGAACACCGTAGGTCCCGAGTTCGAATCCGTTAGGGACTTTTGTTCATTTATATTGAAATAAAATTTTGAAAATCATGTTTTTGCATCCAAAATTCCCCATTTTCCACCTTTTTGATATGTACATATATACTTATCACATATCATTTTATAATCGTGTTGTTTTGAAAAGCTTTTCCTAGATGTAGTGAGCCAACTCAAACTCATGTCGTTTAAACGCCTCAAAATATTGGCCACTGACAGGATGCATGACCTGGAAAGGTTCATCTTTGAGCTTCAATCTGATTTGTGTGTTCTGAATGGTTTTCTTGATTTCCTTTTATGTATCTGTCCAACCCTATCTAAAATTAGGTTTTTCTTCATGAAATGAGCTGATTCCAGTCATGTTATTCCTATTCAATTCTCTTCTCACATTGTTTTCTTTCTAAAGATACAGTTTGTAGCTCTAAATTGAAAATACCCATTACTCTTTCTGCGGAATTCGTGTAATTGTAACCTGGTGCACAGCGAGCATATGAAAAAGATATTTGGAAGTTGAACAGCTTCAAGAGTGTACTTTTGATCTGCCCTGCTATCTGTGAATTTCAACGGTATTGATCTGGGAATCTTTGAACTCTGGTCATTTCTGTAAGAAACGCTGCATGACAATTAGAAAAAAGTATGAAAAATGAAATCATTCAGCATAGGGAAAAAAATTTCCACGCAAAACAGACTTGTCCACATTTAGGCACTTCGCACTGTAGTACAACTTATGGCGTGAGAGAACACCCAAGTCATATCATGATCAAGTGCAACAAAGGTACTGACAGTAAGTACATGTACCATAACGTTTTTCCCCGTTGATACTACACCGCCAGGATCATAAATGGGTACTATTGCCTTATATCAGCATACCGTCACTCACCGTTGGGTTTCTTCTACCGTTACATCAAAAGGCTATAGATATTACCCAGGCAAAAAATTGTTTAATGGTTTATAGATTGATCTGGATAATGTTTCTGCATGATATATAATAAGACACATCATCGAGTGGTGTTTGCTTCTTCCTTTTTAAGTCATTAAAGTCCCTGGTAATGCCAAATTACTTTAGGATGTGGAGTTACAGCTTCTCTGTCACTTGCAGCACCATACCCCAAAATAGCTCATGCGATATTATTTTTGTTTCAACTATTTTTCATTTTCTTAATTTAAAATTACCAAATTGTTTTGAACAATTCTACAATGGGCATTTAGTATTTCATACATGCAGATTAGATAAAGTGAAAGTGAAGTGTTGAATTTGAAAAGAAAATAAGGTTAATAAATTACTAATCTAATAATCAATATATTTTCCTTTGTATAGTAGGAAAAACGCTACTCAATCATAATGTTTCATTTCTAGTTTTCTAATCAACATATCGATACGATTCTTGAAACAAAGTGACATTTTTCAATGTCTTTAGGTAGAGCCCTTTGTTGTGCTAATGTGAGGGATTACAACACGTCCAATATATAACGTAGCACAACGTCGCTAGGCCCATTACTTCGCTCCATAGTATAATAAACAATTCGTCCTTGATACTTTTCTTACATTGTTGAGTTTTAATTTGTTGAAGGAAACCTTGGAATTGTTCAGGGGAACGCCCTACTAAAGTGCAGCTAATCAATGGGAAACAAAGCGTGGCACCCGTCCACACCCCGGATCCAATATCATATTGATGAGAAATTATTTAAACTTTAATTTGTTGTTGCACTTAAAATACGTTTTCGTACCTGCCGGGAATGAAAAACTCAAGTTTTTAATTTAATAAACTGCGTACGTTCTATTGAAATAACGTTTGCATTCACGGCTTCCGTAAAGATAGGGACGGTTAGAATTACATTAATTGTTAAAATTCCCTTCACGGGTACATGTAAACACCCAAACGATTAAATCGGATCTCTAAAGAATAGGGTTTTAGTAGCTAGTGCGAGTCAATACCAATTGCTTGTATATGATATAAGTAGTAGTAATTTAGGGGTATATATTAGTCATTTGTTCTAAATTTTGGATTCAAATATTTAACAATGCTACTTCAAAAAGAACAGAATCCTCTCGACATGCCCATTGTCGTATTTTTCCATTTTTGTGTTTCATACATGTTCTCGGCATGCCCATTTTCGTATTTTTCCATTTTTGTGTTTGATACATGCATCTTTACAGAGCCACTTCCTCATGAATTTCCTCGCGGTTTTGAACAATGCGCATATAAATCTTTACAAGCTTATCTTGTGAAAAGATTAGAATGCTAGCGCCATAGTGTAGCATTTACTTTTATGAATTAGATTATTGTTTTATAATAGTAATATGTATTATTTGAACTTTCGTGCAGGGTAATAACAGACTCTTTGAAGGCATCAAGCGAAAGTGTCAAATATATATAATAATACTATACAATTATTGACTTACTTGTGAGGTTGGACTCCTTGATTTATCAACACGGGGAATGTGATATTCCGAGGCCAGGGGAATGTGATAATTCACCGAGGCTGGCCCTCGGTGATATATAATTCCGGGTTGATAATATTTCAAGAGGCTAACCTCATCAGAAGTCAATAATTGTTTTTTAAATCTCTTACCAATCCATTCAATAAGCATTTTTCGATAGAAGAAAACGCGTTCATATAGAATATCACAATTTTATCTACCAATCAGATTACGCACACATGATATCGCTGCTGCGTCAGAATTGTTAGTCATGTAATTAAGTAGTTTTTACAGCTCTCCTTTGTCTTGGCATAGAAATTTCGGTTTGTTAGCTTTTGAAAAGCTTCATTTCAGTGTTTTTTCTTTTTCAAAAAAGTTCTGACACGTTTTAACGGAGGGTTCCGGGATGCTCTCTCGTAGCTGTTTTTCGCATGGATTTTTTGTAATGCATGTAATCACTAATTCTCATATTTTGGGTCGCAAATCGCCTTAGTTTGTTTTTCCACGCCATATTGTTTTGAACGTCGTTCAAGGCTTGTTTTTATGCCTACAACATATCTTATGTTGTAGGGTCAAGCTGCTATGTCGTTCTAGTTTTAAAATCCAACGCCCGAATTTGGTCAATATTTATTTTTAGTTCACGCCGGATTTGTCAGTTATTTCTTTCTTTTTTGGGTTTTTTTTTTTTTTTTATGTTACTCCGCGAGGTTTATATAATGCACCTTCGAGTTTTTAATCAACTTCAAGCGATTGAAGGCCTGTAGTTTCAACTCCAGATAATTTTCTTGGGATTTTGGAAGTACTGTTTTTGCAAGAGGAGAGCCCCCCCTACCCCACCCCCGAGCCACAGCCCCAGCGTCGAGAGCGTTTTCACCGCTGGGGCCATAGCGCATGATGAATGGTGCTTAGGTCCATACTCTAGATGCTTATTGGACACTTTTAACAAATATCCCCTTTTCGACAATCTGGATCCTGCCAAACTGTTACAACCCCTCGCTAATAAAATGAGATCATGGGGCGCACAATTTACTCGAATCCTCGGAAACTCAAAGAGTGATTTGTGGCTAACTTTAGATTAGAAATTGAGCTGCTCTCTATCTCCAACGCGCTCAAATGTTTGTTTTGCATAGAGCTTAGATCGTAATCGGGTGTATTCGTACCATGCTTACTGCATACAATAATTGATGTTACGGGAAAATTTCCCGCGAATGGTCAGGAAAAGAAAACGAAATGTAAATTACATGGCTTACGCAAGATCACTCAGATAGTGTAACGTATAAAATAGTGTTTTTGTGTACTTGTATTGGATTTAATGTTTTTAGAGAAAACAGGGAATTGCAGGTATGATCCCATCGCACACAAGATTTTAAAAAAATAGTCAGTAGTGACCTTGACTTGAATCAATAGAGGTTCCCTCATCTCATTGGCAAATGTATTAATGAAAAGGTTTTGAATGATTTCCGATGAGATGCTGGCGTTAGTTCTACGAGTCGTTGTTCACAAGATTGTGATGAGCAGTCAATAGTGACTTAGACCCTTGTCTTGAAAATCATAGGGTTCATACCACTTTCTGGGAATTTGTGGAATGATTTGATGATTCTCTGATGAATGCTGTTTTCTTATATCTTAGTTTCAAATCAAGGTGATTTTTGGAAATAGTGACTTGACTTGGCCTTAAAATCAATAGGGTTCATTCACGTCCCCACCTGCGATCTCATGGGCACATATGTGGAAAGGTCTATGATTCTCAGATGATGCGTTTCTTTCTTCGCTTATTCACAAGGATTAGTTTGGCAGATAAGTCAACTAGTGACCTTGACTTGAAATTCTATACGTTCATCTCTCCATGGGCAAACATTTTGGAGGGTTTGAGGATGTCTCTGTGATGCTGGTATTTTACTATCTTGTTCACGAAGGATTTTTTGAGAATAGTAATAGTGGACCTGACATTTAAATTCTAAGGTTCATCCCTCTCCATGGGCAAATTTGTGGAAGTACCTGATGATTCTCTGATGAATGCTGTTTCTTCTTATCTTGTCTCCAAAGATTTTGAATAGTCAATATGACTTGACTTGAATCAATAGGGTTCATACTCTCTCCATGGGCAAATTTGTGGGAAGGTTTGATGGATTCTCTGTATGAATGCTGTGTTTCTATATTGTTCACGTCAGAATTTTTGGCAATAGTCAATAGTGACCTCGATCTTGACCTTGAAAATCAATAGGTTATACCCTATCATGGGCACATATTGTGGAAGGGTCTGATGAAATTTCCGAATGAATTCTGTTTTTTCTAGTTTATTCACAAGGATTTTCATAATAGACAATAGTGATGACCTTGGACATGAAAATTATAGGGTTCATCCCCTCTCCATGGAGTAACATTTGTAAGTTTTGATGATTCTCTGATGGATGATGTTTCTTCTATCTTGTTCAACAGGATTTTTGACAATAGTCAATACATGACCTTGACTTTGACAAATCTCTCTCATGGGCACCATTTGTGGAAGGTTTGATGATTTCTTCATGCTTCTATTTGTTTCCAAGGTTAGAAAACACACGGCCACACACGCGCAGCAACAGCAGGATGCTACATGTAATAGTTAGGGCTAACTCCGCACATGCTGCCAAACAACACTAAAGTTATATGCTCGTAGCGGCCCGATGGCGTTAGCAAATAAGAAAACGTTCGTCTGTTTTACTTTTAGGGAAGATCCGACAATTTTGAAAAATACATGAAATTAACCGTTTAAATTGAGCAGATATCTCTGGTGTTTTCCATCCAAATTCATATTTTTCTTTATAATAAAAGATATAATGGTACCAAGTCACTTTAGTATCATCAAGAAATAGCCCTAATCTTAAAATGAAGCTGGATCATTCTCTTAATACATTATGTAATACAAGATAAAATAATGGTAGACATTAGGGGTTGTTATCAATATGATTTAAAACAACGGAGCGCGAAGGTCTAGTTAGATAAGTTTGGCTTTTTTAACCGAAGACGGATGCGCGAAATTTGCAGTACTACTTTAAAAGAGGTGATAGTTGGGGTCTTTCGCATAGGGCGAATTTAGAGGGGATACACCTCCCTTTTCGTGAACAAACTATCATTATGATTGGAAGTAGTAGCTAAATAATCCATGAAGAACATTTAAATCCTTAAACTAGAGTGTTGGGGCTATTTGTCCACGACTCGACGTCTATTGGCCCTTCTTTTGACACATTTTGTTTTCCGAATATGATAAACACAGGTCCCTGTTTGCCGTTGTTGGAACGTTTATACCGGTCAACTACGATGGTCGTGAGTATTAAATCTTTAGCTGGAAAAATTCTCAAAAAGTTACGAAGCAAACCAACAAAGATTGTTGACGCTGTCTAACGTAATTTCATACCAATTGTTATACAGTAACTGATTATGACCACGGATAACCTCCGTTGATGAATCAGATATAGGGTCCACAGCGTGGTATGACGGTCAACTGTGAACTTACTCCTTTTAGGCACCTGTTATCCATCTTGATTTCTCTTTATTTTGTATTCTTCAGGGTTATATCACAAGTGAAGATTTTCTGCAGTGATCGTCTATAATATAAAGACATTAAAAGAAGGTCGAACACAGATCTGGAAATAACAGACGTAGGATCAGGGGTAATCTATGAGAGTAGATCACACCCACTTGAGCCCAACATTGTGATGACAGGTAAAAACGGGAGAAGATCGTAGTCTAAATACAATTGAAATATAGCCTAAACGTGTATCAGACACATTCGACGTTAATGGTAGGTTTACAATATGCAAAGTCGGATTATTATAAAACGACGCATAGAATTTTGCGAATGCTGCTCAAAACATTGTTGAACTCTTGTACATCAAATTTATTTGTCAATGGTACGGTCTCGATGTAGAATTTGATCATTACACAAAACACGCTTTATCGCATCAGCTGAGACATAGCACAGCATATGAGATGATAATGAAATATTGATAAGGTCACAAAATATGGAGAATTATGATGATGGGAGACTCTGAGTCATCATATGTTGTCAAATTAGTTTGTGATTGTTAGTTTGCCGTATACGTATATGTTCAATAACACATCTATTAAAGTCGAACAGATATACCTTGACCGAAGCTAACATACTATAATCTTGAAGCTCACTGTGATTACTTGAGCGAACATATAAATGAAAACAAAACTTGCATTGGACCCATTGGTTCGTTTCTTCACCTGTTCATAAATATGGTGATCAGCTTTAAGTGAAGTAAGCCGATAAAAATGTTGACCTAGCAAACATGTATCCAGGTCGTCTTTATCCTGACCACTTTCTGCGCAGTACTGTCTATTTGAAGGTCATATTCCGAAAAACGCTGGTGAACTTTCTTCTATTTGCTGTACTTGGCGAAATAAAGGTGATAAGATGGTGTTGATGGCCCGTTGCCTTTTTGTATATAGATAGTCGCGGTTAACTTTTTCGTACGCCTAAATAGAGAAAGAGATCGGATACTTTTCAAGGATGAGAAATGTGGTTGTAACTACTTAGTATTTTTAATTTTGTACGAATACTACTGTTGAGAACATATTACTGTTAATAAAGATAAAAAAAATACCCAAACACATGAAACTTAGTAGTTAACGGAAGAAGTCTTTTAAATTGCCCTTGGTAATGGTCAAAATAGAATCAAATAAAGATGATATTGGAAGTGGGAGCTTGTTTTAAAATTATATGAAAAGACACTTAGATATATAGAAGATATATCATGAAAATTCAGCTAAAAAGCATTACTCAGCTTTCAAAATAAGATAGAGATATACCTTTAGACAGATGTTTTAGTTATAGTAATGTAACAAAATGTGGTCTAAGGGTTTCGCACATTTTTTGAGCTGATTTCGATTCAGAACTTGCAAGAGATCTTACTCCTATATTACAATTAAAGTTCGTGATCCACTTCACACCCTCCACCAGACACACATACCTCCTATACCAGATACTTACAGAATCATAAAATAATCATATTACAATAAAAAGATAACATAAGAAAATATAATACAAACAAACGACATAAAAGACCTGTTTCCCATATTGTGAGGATAATAGAGATAGAGAGACATAATGTAATAGAGAGGATTCTTGCTAAATATAGTGAGAAAAATAATGATTAGAAAAGACATCATCATAAGAGCTCAATTGAGTTCATGTATATGATGATCGTAGTTATTTTTGGGAGTATAATGAAAATATGTGTAATTTACGGAAGACAATGATAGATTTTTGAGCGTGTACGCATTACAAACGTGATAATACTTACTCACACCTGTCACTCTCCAACAATCATGACAACAACATGCAAGATTGAATCCATAATTATAATATTAAAGATAACAGCCACATATACAACATCCGTATTTAGTTAAGGTAAGTATGGTAATTGATTTTAAGCGGATTAATCTAATTTTGTATCCTAGGTATGGTGAGATAAGCCGCTGAGGTCCATATCCCCAAAAACTATATGACAATGGTTTAAATATATAGATATAATATAGTATAGAAGGCCAATGTTATCTTTTACAATGAAGAATTGGTATTATTTTGGTTAGTCTTTGATATTTAATTAGTTACTGTATATTTTCCCATATGTGCCGAGGCAATACTAATATCTATTAAGAGTTTGAAAATACTAATGATAGTTTTAAAAACGCAGAAGAATCTTGCAACCATTGATTTTATAATAAAGAATGATAGCATTTCTGTAAGATAATGGCACATTATAGAAGGTTTGTCGTTCCAAAGAGGTGGTGGGACGAATACCAATTTCGGCTGAACATGGTATAGTATATATGTGTAAATCGGTTGGCTACACTATGAATGTTAAGAGTCTTACATTTTAGAAATCAATTCTCAATGAATGTAGCTAGCTATTAAAATGGTCAGGGAGTTGAAGGCATGGACAAAATATAACGAGGACAAGAGATATATATAAATTGGGCGAAGTAAAAGTATCAAACGTATCATAAGTTCCCAAAAACACGTACATAAATCGAGTATCGGCACAACGGACCTTCTGGACAAAAGCCGAATGTAGGTCAGGTGCATGGAGGGTAAGCATCTCTACTGGCCGGTCACCCGCCGTGAGCTGTAGTCGAAACAAAGTAAACGGGGTTACCCGTTCGTAAAATTCTAGTATGAAATGACAGTCTAACAAAGGGGTATGCAAACAATAGTTCGAACATATATATATTAGTGGATAATTTGTAATGCAAAAAGGATCATTAATCGGCGTAGAATTTGCGAAATGATTACTTTAAGAGATTCCCTTATAACTTGCAACACAACTTTTTGGTTTAGTAGTTTGGCTCGCTTAAAAAATCATCATACGCATGGCATGCCCTTGCGTATCGATCACTGAGGACTAAACACAACATAAGCAGAGTTGATAGTGGGTAATTACTACAATAAAAAAAGGAAAAGTATTGACAATTGAAGTCAAAGTAATAACGTTTATATTAAATGTAGTTGTCAGTCCCTGCCATTAGAGTCATATTAAAGTAGAAAATAGTACAATATGAAGCACATCTGTGCAGATTCTGTGGGTGTCTTTATTATCAAGTTCGTTAGGATATAACAATGGACATAATGTGAAAATTATGATTTTAATTGATAAGACATCGTCTATATACCATCAGTAAGGTTGAAGGCACGGGCAATTTTTTGTTTTTATCCCGTAACAGTTTTTGAACAAAATTCTGCTTCGTATGACTTAAAAATAAGGTCTGCCATAGGGGGCAATTAGTGCCCATAAGGAATACAACAAATTTGTTGGACAGACATGGTCTCCAAAGACTAATAAATATTATCTATAAGAAACCAATGCCATGCTCTTAATATGCTACTTCAGAGTACTGTGTTGTGGGAATCAGAGTGGTTTCTGACAAATCGTTATTTGTTTCCCAAATGACCAGAACTTATACTTTTCGAGTGCCGGTTTTTGTTCAAAAAGCAATTATCTGAACAAGTCTAGATTTTAATTTATCGTATAAAGTGTGGAGAAATCATACGTTTTGATGCAGTCAATTTTAGAAAAATCTCGTGACTTGAAGTTTTCTATAAGCTCTTTAGAGTTTTTGAAAATCCACATCTGATTGACACCACTTCTAGAATATGTAGTGGAACAGTATCTCTGAAGTGACTCATGTTGGTCGTTTCTGTATGTTTCTTTGGAAATAAAATAATGAAAATTTAAGCGGCCGATTTGATGCTTTGCATCAAAATTATCTTGTTAAAAATCAGTATTTGTATTCAAGCAATTAATATTTTGTGTCAAATATGGGTATTATTTTGTTTTTATCGCACATTTATTATTTCAGAAAGTTTATGAATAATACGTGAATTGAATTTAATCATTGTGATATTCATTCATTGCGATTCTGGGTTCAAGTTTAGAAAAAATTCTCTTGTTGACTCAATGATATATATATTTTTTTCAAAATCGGAATCGGGAAACTGCATAGGCTACAGATCCGAATGTATTCAGTCTAAATAAAGATTAGCACAAGTGTTGAATAACTGCTGGTAATATACATATCAACCTTACATATGGGTATATAGATGATGT
>CAJDSM010033352.1:535-12056 GCA_903981925.1 Ostrea lurida
CCGGCAAATTTTAAGTTTGTCCTGTAGTTTTGATTACTTTTTAGCAATTTGTAGGACAATGTGTCCGACAGATTTTTTAGCTCTTTCGCCAACTCTGCAAGTTTATACAGTGCATCACAGCTGAATGTTGCCAACACACAGGCTATTTAGTTTAAAAGCCAGTTCCAATACACCTTACATATTAAAGCTGAAAGCTGTACTAAACATTATATACAGGTTAGGTTTCACGACCTCATTTTCACTTTTGAGACAACGCAACTGACAGTTTTACTTGAATCATATCTGTGCCCCCTCATGTTGCAGTAACCACTCCTTGATTTTATTTTTCTGTCCCCCGTGGTAGTTGCCCAGTTTGCCGTCGGTCTGGATTACTCTGTGACAGGGCATTATCAAGGAAATTTGGTTTCTCTTCATGGCCGCTCCAACAGCTCGACTGGCACGCGGATTACCACACAGCACGGCCAAGGAACCATAGGAAATCACCTGACCAAAGGGC
Source organism: Ostrea lurida (assembly GCA_903981925.1). NCBI lineage: Eukaryota > Metazoa > Mollusca > Bivalvia > Ostreida > Ostreidae > Ostrea > Ostrea lurida. Next base: position 1,032 of record CAJDSM010033352.1, read on the forward strand.
ACCTTACTCTGGAGGGTTTTCCAGACAGTTTCTGTGAATGTCCCTGTATCAGTAATGAAAGCAGATTATCAGTTGTAATATATATGTGGTGCAGCTGGGCTAAAATTATAAATGACCTGGGGCATGGAGATTTTGATTTCAAATCGGAGTCTTGCAATGCATTTGTCTGATGGACTAGCAATTAAAAATATGTCTTTCCTTGTACCAGCAATATTGTTATTGTTATTGAGGATACGAGTTTCCTCAAAATAAATTTTGGTAGTAATTTTAGTCATGTATCATCAGATCCATAAACTCTGAGTGGACCCTTCGGGGTTCAAAATTAAGTGGAAATACTCGCTAAATGCGACCATAAATATATTTTAGCGAGTGCATTGCGTCATATGCTCGCAATTTTTAGCGACTTCATCTACCGACTATTCCGGATTTCTGTTGTCAGTCAGTTCCGGTTTGAATCATTATTTTCCTAAAATTCCTATCGCAAAAGCGCTTGAATGATCGCGCAATGACCTCAAACGTTAATTTAACAAAGATATAGTCGTCGAAAACTGTCCGTGTTCTGATAAAAAAAAATCCACTGGACTTGACAATTTCCTAGAAAACGTCGGTCCAATGAATTATCAAAAATAGCGGACGTGATCGTAATAATGTTTTAGAACTCGGAATCAAGATGCACAGGTGAAGGTCACTAAGAAGAAAAAATGGCCGCGTTTAAAGGTCACGTAGGGATACTTGTCGTGGTAACTTTCCTTTTGCAACCGGGAGGTCGTGATTTCCATTCTACCGCAGCTGTGTCACACCATATCCCTCGTCAAACGCTCGGCATTTGTTGATATGCGAGTCAAGGATCTTTAGGATATGACCTTAAAAGCGGAGGTCTCGTGTCACGGGCACGATTCATGCATTGGCCTATATTTGTGGTGCTTTACCTATAGCGGGCGACGTCTCAATGTTAGGGGAAATTCCTAAACAAACGACCTTTCATCAGTGGTAAGAAAAGAAAACATTTCTATGGTGACAACGCGTATTGGTACCATGATTGCGATATTTGTTTATTAATAAATAGAAAGCTTAATGACGATAGCAATAACACATCAGTTTTACCGATAGCACAAGCCGCCTAGCCTAAAATAGGTTCAAAACCGAGGGCGATTCATGGATGGTTGTGAAATTCATCCAGAAATTTATCGCAAATTTGCAGTTGAGTTACAATTTGTGGGTCAGATGATATTGATGAATCTCAGTCTAGATAGTGTTTATCTTGCCAGAAACAGAGTCAGGAGAACATTCTTTCATATGACATCATCGTAGGCCTAACCGAGACATTGTCTTTTTTAACTATTGTACCGGCTTGAATAAAAATGAATGAAATCGTTTATATGAATATTGAAATTCTTTTATATCTTTTGAATAATTTCTGAAAATAGCTAGTGATTTTTCAATTTTGCTAGTAAAAATTTTGGCACTAGCTAAATTTGCTGTGTGGTAATTAAAGTTAATTTTAAACCCTGCCCTTTGACTAATGACATTCAAAATTTATTTCTATTCATGTACAGGGGTCACATGCATTACTGCGAATTACTGTTTGATTTTTCTCACCTGCCTGGTAGATCGAGAAGCATGCTGGAGGAGCTGACGACAGATTGGAGATGTCTCCAGCAAAATAACGCTGCAGCCATTCAACACAGAGAACAGCTGGTTTGTATGTGTAACCATTATCCTGGAACATTTGTGACTTCACAGTAACTGTTGTTCTGAAAAATTAGTAACAGTGTACTACAATGACCCATACTGTCTTGGAAAGTAAATGCATGTATTCTTAGTTGAACAGGTTAAATTTCACTGAGCAGATACATGAAGAACAAAGTAATCCAGCATTTCACATAAATTCATCTAAAATAGTACCAGTCTTAGAAATTTATTACAGAATCAAAATATCCAACACTAACAACAGAAGATTGTAAAAGGTGTAGTTTTCAATATGTTGCTCTGACATGCACTGTAAAATGTGACAGCATTGTGGAATTACCCTGGGCTTGGTGCAAAGTCCCAATCATTTAGTGCCATTTGTTGAAGAGAATGAAGTCCTCTTGGACAACTTATGATTTCCATGTCTCCTATGGGTGTACTCACAACATAGGTGTTCGTAGGGCCAGACTGACAAACAAGTTTTCCCTTCATCTACACAAAATAAACCACAAAAAGATCAATGAACTACAGTTAAACTTCTATATATTTTTTGGATTTCTGATGTCACATGTTTCAATTCTCAATGATTACTGATTGGATGTCAAAACATGTTATACTCTACATTTAACTGTACAGTGTAGTTTTATGACCATTTAAAATTCTACATTTCCTTTAAATAACCATGAGGGAATTTGTACTAAAGCCATTTATGAAATAAAAATTAGATACTCGGGGTTAAAACTTAAAATTAATGCTATCCCATTTGACAACCTTGGGTGGGCAACTAATTTAAAATGGATAATTTATTTTAGCTAGCCCACTGTAAGCCCAGTCAGTTTACTTCATGAATTCAAGCGATTTTAATTTCTATCAGAGGAATCGGAAATGAAATTTGAAAATAATAAAACACATAAACAATAAACATTTAGTTTTTGCATTATTACATTGAAAAATATATACATAAAAAGACTGCATATATGTGTTATTCACATTATTTGAGTAGGTGGGCTACATTTTAGGTGGGCTTTCAGAACAACAAAATCCAGGAGCCCACATGGGCTAATAAACGGTAGAATTCTATACGTTTAAACCTACTGTCCTTGGAAACACTGTATAGGCCTATTCTCTTTAGAGAAGTGGACAGAAAGCCTACATGGATGTAGGCTATGCCCTGTCCCATTCTAAAGAGAAAGTAAGTATCAGGCCTACCCTTTCAGTCTTATTTTGACAACACGTGCTGCTTGTATTATAGGGTATATTATTCTAGATTACAGAAACGCCAGTATCATGATATGGTCTAATGGTTTCATTTAAAACGTTTTTTCTACCTAGGAGTATGCAATGTTCTGAAAAATGAACGCCCCAAGTTTGAAAAGTCTTGGTACTTAACATTACACATTCTAATTATTTGATCGTTCTTTGCTTTCAACATTTAGAATTCTTTTTCCTGTGTAATATCCCGCACATACGTACGTACGTTACCTTCTTGTCTTGTCCCGTAAAGTCTAGTTCAAGAATTTTTGCCGCGAAATTTTTAAATGCATAGGTCGTACTATGAATAACTCGTCTTAATGTTTTGTTGTTGTCCGACACCATTAATGATAGACTTACTGAATGAATAAAAATGGCGATCGTTAAACTCAAGAGAAAAACATATGCATATTTTCAGCAAATACCTGTTAATTTAGTGAAAATTGGGCAATAATGGACTTGAATTTAAATTCTGGACAACAGACAACAATCCCAGAAAGTAGTTTAATTGAAAAAGAAGAAACGAGTGACAGAAGAGAGCCATCACCACTCTCTGAGCATCATCGGGAAGTGAGTCGAAGTCTAAATTTGTCGTCAAATGTCAAAGCAGTTAACCCTGTGGAGGTTATAGCTGATGGTCCAATAAAATCAAATTCTCTTCCAAAACGTAAGAAAAGGTCACGTCCATCCTTTAAATCGGTGATAAATCTTATGAGTCGTTTTAAAAATTCATCAAGTGTTGAGAAAAGCAGTGTAGAGAGTGGAGGTCCAAAAGGGGGATGGACCCCTTCATTGCCACGGAAAAATGGTCAGTCGAATGGTAAGCAGACCAATGATTCATCCTTACGTCCACTGATGACACGGACCTGCAACAGTGTGTGGAACATTGTGCCCGGAACAGTAGGCATTCCAAATCATGGAAATACATGCTTTATGAATGCAGTGATACAATGTCTGAGCAACACAGATTGGTTTTCCAAGTACTTTATCACAAAACAGTACAAAGATGACATGAAAACTAAATCATTTTCCAAAAAATTCAGTATTCAGAGGAGCGATGTACCAGAACAGCTAGGGAAATTACTAGAAAGTCTATGGAGTAATGGTGTGAATGTTGTAGCAGAAGTTTCGAGTGGATTTAAAAGTGTAGTGGGGAAGAACAACAGTCAGTACAAGGGTTCAGAACAGCATGATGCTCAGGAGTTCTTTTTATGGCTTCTTGACCGTCTTAATGAGGACATATTCACAAGTTACAAGAAAAAGGAAAAGACGAAGAGGGTATAAAAATTTGTAATATTATAAAGCTATTATTAAATTTATTGTGTTTTATTATATAATACTCTAAAGCCAGTTGGATATTTTTCATAAAAATGTATTATTTGTAATATGATTTGTCTTTTCTATAGACTATATTTAACATTTGTGAAAAAATTCTGTCAAACAGATATGCACAATTTCGTTTAAAATCATGGATTTTAGCAGCTAGTCCTGTGCAAAACATGCATCATTAGCATTCCACATTGAAGAAGCAAATTATTCAGTGTGGACTGTGAGTCTTTAATATAGACATTATAGTCATAGTAACCACTGTGTCCATCTGGGTGTCCACACAATTTTATACTACTGGCTACTGTTAAGAATGCTTAATGGTCAAAGTCATGATTAGATGATTAGATAATTGGTCTGATTATGGTACCAAAACTTGAGTATTTTTCAACAAACTGATTCTGTATTTAACTGAACAGTGGTCAGTAAGATGTACATCTTTAAATTCTAAGTTTACTAGATTGCATATAAATGACTGCATATTGTATAATTTGATATCATGTCGAGAGGAGTTAAAATTTGACATGAAGCAGAGACTTTGTCAAGAGGAGTTATGGAATCCGAATGACTCCAAATCTGAGACTTGTGTTTTGGGGATGTTTTTTAAAAATTTAGTTTCAGAAAATTTAAATCGTCCCAGTAAATTTTTTTTTTTAGTCCAGAAAGGTCGATTTCATTAACTGTTCAATCGGTATATATATCATCTTAATATGAATTTTAGTATGAGGTTCATACTTGTTTTACTATGGTACATATATAGATTTTCTAGTTAAGTTACCAAAGAAAATTCATAACAACTAAATGTACACATTAATCTGAATCTCTTTCATACTTTATAGCTAAGTACCTCAGAAATATCTGATGAAACAGCAGCTAAGGAGGTGTTACAACAAAACAGTGGGTGTGTCCTGTACAACCTGTTCCAGGCCCTGTATCGCTCCTCACTACAGTGTCCAAAGTGTCAGAAGCTAAGCAATACTTTCGAGTCCTACCTGTGTCTCTCTTTGCCATTACCTGCTCGGACAACACGGCCAGTATTTGTGATCTACGTCTCGCGAGATGTGGAACCCATGCAGATTAAGTTCGGACTGATGTTGAATGTCCATGACACAGTTCGAGAATTAAGAGAGGCAACAGCTGTATTCATGAATATTTCTTCATCCAGGGTATGATATTAACTCTTAGATTAAATGTAGCAAGCTTCTATTACTGCAAAATCAATAAAGTAAAACATTATATAAAAGCTGAATATCTACTGGACTGATGAAAATACCATATTCATCCTATTGGTGATTGTAATTAACTGATATACATTTTTATAAAGTAATTAGGGCCCCGCATGAAATGCGGGTGTCCTATAGTAATCACATTGTCCGTCTGTCCGTCCGCCAACATTTTAGTTGTGATGCGATACCTCAAAAAGTTTTTCCTGTACAGTTTTGAAACTTTGCACAATTGTACTCTACAATAAGAGGCAGCGGTGTATAAGTTCTGGTTTCCGTCCGTCAACATTTTCATCGTGATGCGATAACCGAAGTTGTGACGCGATAACTCAAGTTTTTATCGTACAGTTTTGAAACTGTGCACAATTATACTTTACAATAAAAAGCAGGAGTGTATAAATTCTGGGTTCCGTCCGTTCGTCTGTCTGTCAACATTTTCGTCTTGATGCGATAACTGACGTTGTGATGCGATAACTCAAAAAGTTTTTATCGTACAGTTTTGAAACTGTGCACAATTATACTTTACAATAAAAAGCAGGAGTGTATAAATTCTGGGTTCCGTCCGTTCGTCTGTCTGTCAACATTTTCGTCTTGATGCGATAACTGACGTTGTGATGCGATAACTCAAAAAGTTTTTATTGTACAGATTTGAAACTACAAATGCACAATTGTACTCTACAATAAGAGGCAGAGGTGTATAAATTCTGGTTTCCGTCCGTCAACATTTTCACCGTGATGCGATAACCGAAGTTGTGATGCGATAACTCAAGTTTTTATCGTACAGTTTTGAAACTTTGCACAATTGTACTCTACAATAAGAAGCAAAAGTGTATAAATTCTGGGGTCTGTCCGTCCATCAACATTTTCGATGTGATGCAATAACTCATAAGTTTTTATCGTACAGTTCTAACACTTTGCACAATGTACACCAGCACAATAAGATGGAGAAGTGTAAAATTCTGGGTCCACAGCGGCACAGCACCTTGTTTACTTTAGTCCGTCTGTTCGTCAACATTTTCGTCGTGATGCTATAACTCAAAAAGCTTTTATTGTACAGTTTTGAAACTTTCAATAATTGTAACCTGCATGAAGAGGCAGAAGTGTAAAAATTCTGGTTCACAGCACTTCATACAGATGTCACTTTCCTTGATAGCCTGTGGCGGGCCCTTGCTGACCATGTCAGTTTTCTAGTTAGATGTATTCATAATTGACTAAAAGTGCTAATTACAAGTAATTGAATGTCCAGGGTTTTCTTTAATACATGAAAAAATTTCAATTACATTTCAATTACTTTTCAATTACATTCTTGGTTTATTCAAAGTCAAACTAAAAAGTTTAAAAAAGAAGGAATGTAAGTGTCTGATGATATTGGTGTTACCGGTAAACTGTTTTTCAAGGGATGCAATAAATAGATGTGTCATTATGTCTTTATACTTGATGCAGCATGGCCACAGTGCCCAGGGCTATAGGTGAAGGTCTAATTTTCGTTCAGGTGTGAATTAACCTTCTGTCATAATTAAGAACAAAGGCGCAGGTAGAAAAAAATACCTGAGTAAGAACAGCTACCTAGTTCACTTCCAGATTTTTAACATTAATTGAAGTAATTGAAATGTATTTAATTACCTTTTTCAAAGTAATTAAAAGTAATTAATTATATAGGTTAAAATCCATGTATTTTTAATAGCAACAAAATTATTTGTGTAATTGTACTTATTGAAAGTTCCAATTACATGATCCCATCCCTGTTTTACTGGCATAGTGGACACAAAACTATGTTTTAACCATTATCAATCCTCCTGATTATTTGCCGGTCACAGGCAGATAGACAGCCGTTAATGTCGAACACTGGTGACACATCTTCAGTTATCTGGTTTAATTTTTCGTTGTTTTTTTATAAGCTATTTTGATTAGCATTACTGATAATTTGCTCTCTAAAATTGTATGAAACAATTTTCATTACCTTATAAATCAGTTGCAAGGGCTGTTGTTAATTTAAATTTCAGAATGATGCTTAAATTATTTATCACCAGCTTTATTGACATGTGTACTGCATCATAAGTTATTAGTAAAACAATGAGAAATTATGAAATCTGCAATTTAGTGTCATTTTACATGATCATGCATACTAAATTAGCAATCGTCCAGGAATCCATCCACTGCTTTGTAGTAAATAAATGATAACCGATGATCAGAAGGATCACTTTTCATGGGGCTGTATTGGAATCCATGCTTTGTAGTAAATAAATGATAACTGGCGATCATAAGGATCAGTTTTCCTGGGGTTACGTTTGTATAGGAATTTATCGACCGCTTTTGTAGTAAATAAATAATACTCAGTGATCAGAAGAACAAGTTACTGTATATGACTTTGTGTGTAGTTTGGAGGTTTTAAGTTTTTAAAATTTTAATTAAAATCCTGATTTTGTTGTATTTTCTAAAAGAATATTCTTTTAATTTTTATATATTTTGATTTTTCATTTTTTTTTTTACAGATATAAGATCTTATGTCATTCTGTCATTGAATTTCATCCAATTATGTTTTATTGTTGCATTCCTCTTCTTACCCTTGTACAGTGCTGTAGAGTAATTTGTTTTATATATTCAAGGCACTACCAGTATATAAATTTGATTATTATTTTTACAGATTGTGCTGTGCCAGATTTTTGAGGATGGGATCAGCACTCGTTACTGTGATGACCTGCCTCTGACAGATATATCAGAAGTGGATCCTATTTATGCCATTGAAACACTGCCTCCTCCCAACCAGGGTGGCAATGCCGAGGAATTTGAGTCTTCCTACACCCAACTGATTGTTGTTAATACAGAAAGGAGATCCTCACCCACACGATAGTAATGACTTTCAAATTGTTTACATATTCTGCCTGTCTAGCTGCAGAATTATGGTTCTCTTGGGAAGTTGGGGAAGGGGGGGGGGGTATATACTAGAGATCTTCAGATCTACCCATTATAAAAGCTTTGATATAGAGCTCAAATTTTTCTGCACACAATTAAGATGTTATATCAAGTAATTTTACATCATCACCTCCAAATTTTAAACAATTTTCTAACATATTTTCCCACTACAATTGTGTTAAAATTTATGAAAACCCCATTTGAACTAAAAAAAAATAGCTTATGTAATGAATTGAATGGCAGTCATACAGGACTATGTAAATGGGCAAATAGATTTTTTTTAGTGTGAAGGAGTCCAGACTCATGTAAATATTTTCAGGTTTTTCTTGACACAAGTTAACTTGCAAATAAATTGTGTTCATAAAACTTTATTTTCATTTATTTTATATGTTAATTGCAATGTAATTCTTTACTTTGACAAAGTGATAAATTAATTTTCTAAATAAAAGTAAATGGTAATTGTACTGGGAAAATTTCCATGTTGCCCATACTGAATGCATTACATTTCAAAGTAATGACTCCGGGTTTGATTACATGTAATTGTTGATTTTATATTTTTTAGCCTAAAGTTTTGTGCTCCAGTCATTTTGTGTGTTCCAAGAGACATAAACTACAGAAATCTGCAAAGAAAAATTCTGACTGTAATGGGGGAGTGTGTAAAAGAAGGCCTCCTAACACAGGTGACAGATTGTTCTATGAATGTGTTGAAAATAGCCAAGAAATGTTGAAAATTTGATTTAATTTTTTATACACTGACACATGTCCACCAGATTATTTCTGTGTTGCATGTATTCAGATTAAGGATTTTGGTAACTTTAGCACATTCTATACATTTACATGTATAACACCATCCTGATTCCAGGGTGCCTTGCAATTTAATTAAAAAAAAAAAATGTGTATTGCAGAAGTTGGATGCATTGTTTCGTCTCCGTCTTTTGGATGAGTTTTCAGGAAAGCGATATTATTTACAAGACGACCAGGAAATCATGCCTCTCTATACACAAGCTGTGGACAGGTATTTTTAATAAATTTGAAAATAAATTAGTTTTATGAGAAATCTTTTTTTCGTTCACAATTTCAATACATGTAATGGGTCACTCTACTTATTTGTCAGTGCTTTGAATTATGGAGCGGAATATGGTCCTCAGCATATAGAACTGGTAGCAGAGTGGGAGCCTGCCATCAAAGAAAGGTAATGAAATACGCTCACTTAACAGTGACAAATTGGACTAATTTATTAGATTAATGTATCTGTCCCCAAAACTTTCTATCTTTGTATGGTCTCCTTTGCAGATATTTTTTTCAATCTGTGTCAGCTACTTGAACATATTTTTTTTTTCTAATGGAACAATAAAGCTAGAAATTGTGAAGTATATTTAAGCATCCGCATGTTGATTAACAATTGCTCAGTTTATGGCCCATTGGCTAAAGTTGGACTTTTGCATAGGAAATGTTTGGATAAAAATTGTTCTAAAGAACAGTAGGTTAATAGTTTTAAGAGCATTACATGTAGTCATACAATCAATTCCCGTGGCATAACATAATAATAACATGATAATACATGTACTATAAGGGTGTTAATAATATGCTTTATGTACATTTCTTTGTAAAGGGCAAGTGACCGTGAGAGAAGTTCCATTAGGACAGTTCTAGTCTACACTTCTTTACATATGAATTCTTAAGGATGCTTCATTTTTTTTATGCTTTTATCTTCGTTAAAGAGTGATAATCAAAGACAACAATGTGATTCATGATGATATCAGTGTGAAGAAAGTTCGGATGACCCATCAGCAGCCATTAAAGGTCTCCCTTGAGGATTGCTTCCAACTGTTCACAAGAGATGAAAAGGTACCAAGTTCTGCTGTATGAAGATAGGAATGGATTTTTCTCCCCACTTTTCATAAAAACATAAGTACATCAAATCCTGTTAGTATGTCTGTCACAAGAATGTCAACCTAGCCACTGACTTTGCATGTACAATTAAACGTGTTGAATGGAGATACTCTTTATTCTGACATATTGTGCATCCCATAAAACATTTTAGTCCTTTGAAATATTAAAATTTTTATGTGCCTTTAATTGGAAATTGGGGGTCATATAGTTTTTTGTTTGTCTGTCTGTAAAACTTTCACCTTGACCATAGCTTTTGAATGGATGGTGATAAAAAGGGCTTTTATAATTCACACATGTTCCTTGTGGCAAGACCTATCTATTTTTTGTTCCAAAAGACCTTGTGAACTTTACCTTGGCCAGTTATGGTTTGGCTTTCTTTTTGAAAAGTTAAACTTTGGCCATTATGTTTGAAGGCTTTCATTTTCACTAATGAAATGATGCCCCAGAAAGAATTTTCAAAATGGGGGGACCACAAACTTATAAGATTTTGAAATATTTTTAATGTTATAATTGTACCTGATCATATGATGTCTGACCATGTAAAATATACAAACATCTGTGTATAAGAAAGTGAAATTATAATGCATGAGGGCTACATTCTAGTGATATAATTTGTCTTTGTTATCGCCTAATGGGGCTACATTCTAGTGATATAATTCGTTTTTGATATGGGACAACATTCTAGTGATATAATTTCTGTTTGTTATGGGGCTACATTCTAGCGATATTA
>CAJDSM010033352.1:12111-29021 GCA_903981925.1 Ostrea lurida
CTCTTTGATATGGGACAACAATCTAGTGATATAATTCGTCTTTATTATTGGACCACATTCTAGCGATATAATTCGTCGTTGTCATGGTATTTAGTGATGCAGACAGCTATGTTTCCTTACAGCTCAGTGGAGAGGATGCGTGGGAGTGTTCTCATTGTCACAGACAGCAGAGAGGGGCCACAAAAACGATCGGACTGTGGTCACTCCCCGATGTAATGGTCATTCATCTTAAGCGCTTCAGACAGGTAAATTAGATGTATTTCAGACAGGTAAATTAGAGGTATTCAAATAAGTAACATAATTGCGGAAAAAGACTAAATTTTGTAATGTCCTAAAAGTGATAAGAACTGGTATATATTGTGAGGGAATGCAAGCAGTTATTTTGAATGGATGTAGGTTGGGCTACGCAGAAGTAAGCTGAGTACTCTGGTGGATTTTCCTGTGAGAGAGCTGGACATGTCGCCACACGTAGTGAGACGAGCACACTGTGAGGGAGGTGGAACTCAAATGGTTTATGAGCTGAATGGTGTGCTAAATCACTATGGCACCATGCAAGGTGGTCATTACACAGGCAAGTATAACTCAGTTTTAGTTGAAATAATGCTTGATAAAAATTCATTTGTTAGATTTGAAAAAAATATTATATACAGTATTTCTGAATTATTTTAGCCTTTTGCAAAAACCTAGTTGATGACAGATGGTATGAGTATGACGACTCCAAAGTCAAGCCTATGGCTGAGGCAGAAGTGAAGACCTCGTCTGCATATTTGTTGTTTTACCAAAGGAGGGGTGTGATGGACACAGTGCGAGAAGACCTGGAGTCTGGCTTTCACTGGATCTACAAACTGTATCCCAACGCATACAAAAGTGTCAGCAAAAATCTCAACAAAAACGCAAATAATTCACAGCCACGGTACTCGCAGCAGCCAGAAAATATCATGGACGAAGGTATTCCACAACATTTAAATTCTCCTGAGCATTCCCCACTTGTGTCTGTTTACAACTCACCAAAGCGTGTTCACAACACTCCACCTAACATGCAAGATAGCCCTCTCCGGAAATCGGACTCGGAACCCAGTGTATATAGAGCTGATGTCATGCATGCCAAGACGAACTCGGATGTTGTTGTCTCAGAAACTGTGTCTGACCAAGCGTGGAGACATGTGGACATGGAAAGTGATGATGTGGTGAGGCCAAGTCAGCTGAAAAATCCACAGAAAACCCCTGGCCATACACAGAGGGAAGTCAATGTGACAGTAAATAACCGAAAACTATATGACCATACCAAATATACAGAGAAAAGTCGAGAACACCATTCTCCAGTGAAACAGTCCATGCAACCAAAGAATGAGAACAGTGAGAAAAAGTATTCCACTGGAAGTGGGCTTAGTGTCAAGATGCCAGAAAAAGAAGTATTTGTCGTCAGGCAGAATCACAAGACAGGTCAGACAACAGTGGAATCTTTAAGTAAACACATTGAGAATCGCTCTCAGTTAGAAACTTACGCAAAACAAAACAGCACCTCTGGTCCTCAAAACAATGGAAGCTACCCAAGTAAGGTAGATCCTCAGGGCAAGAGATTCTCTGCTCCCCACACAAGGAATACCAATGATCATAGAGATGAAATTGATGTACCGATCAAACCAAAGTCCTACCCACCTTCACTTCCATCGAGATTAATGTTTACACAAGATAGTATGTCAAGACCCCATGACAACACAGTTTCCTCTCAAGATCAACCACATTCACTGATCGATTTCAGTAGGCAACTATCACATCCAACTAAAGGTGGATATATTGAAAGAGAGGAAACTAGGAACCCAGCTGTCAAACGGAGCAAAAGTCAAACAAGAACTAGAGAGCAGGAACAAAACACAATCAATGAACGCATGAACCAAGGTACATGTATGATAATTCTTTTTTTTTTTTTAGCACACCTAAATTGAAAGCTTGACTTGTTGATCAAAGTTTGTGTTGGATAAATAAAGCTTTTCACTGTTTTTAAGCAAACTTGACACAAAGCATTCTTAAGTGAATGGGATTCAAGCTGAATACCTATAAAGATGAAGGACCAAGCCTCTATTCAAGGGGAGATAAACAAAAATAAAATAATAAAAACGGGATGGGATATTTTAAAATCTCCAGAACCACTGGAATAGAAAAAAGATAAATTGCTTGAGGCTTCTGTAAACAAGGACATTAGAGACTTAATTTTATCTAAATCATGATCCCCAGAGCCATGGTTTGGCCGCCTCAGTGTGGGTTTAAAGTTTTAGAAAGGAAGGTACATGTATTAAAAAAATTTCTCTTCAAGAACCTCAAAGCATAGTATGACAGATCAATGTGATAGTGTCCCTGTATAGTGTAGATTCATATGAACCCTGGGTTGAGGGTGGGACAGCAGTAGAGGTTAAACATTGTACATAGGAAAATAAGGAAATATTCTTTGAAAATAACCACAAATTGGTATGCAAGCATTCTCATTTAGTGTAGACTCAAGTTTTTTTTACACCATTGAAGGCATTCTATGATACATGTATTAGTTGAATTTTAGAAAAAGAATTGTTATACCCGGTAAATCGTGGTTATTTATTAAATAATTTAATTTTACTTGTTACAAAGCAATTTGATTGGCTGAAATACGATTGAGCAACATCAATTATTTTGGATAATCTAACTTGCTCTTTGTGACGTCCTAGAATGACGTCACAATGCATTTGACGTTATTGTTTCCCCTTTGTTGCTACGGCAAAATTCGTCCGCCTCATTCAAAATCCTTAATTATCTCGCAAGTTACTCATCACATCAAAAATTAAATACAATTTTTAAAATTAATTTATAAGGAATGAGCTAATTTTGACCTATGTTATACGATATAATCTAACTTGGTACAGTTTACGCTAAATATAATCCGCTTCGCGGATTATAAAGCGTAAACTGACCAAGTTAGATTATATCGGATAACATAGGTCAAAATTAGCTTCATTCCTTAATACTTTTGATTGCTGATGGTGCACATATTTTATACATACAATTATTACAATACCAGTAACACTCTCATTCTAACTTTTTAAGCCCATGATCAGAGAAATGGTTTTAGCACCAACAACAAATTTGCTACCATTGCACGAGTAAATCAGAGAGTTCAAGGGGGAGAGCACAGAGATTCCGGGGTTGTACGATCATCTACAGAAGGAAGTCTTGGCAACAGTTCCATGATACCTGGTCACAAACTCAAAGACAGACACGAGTACATGGATTCCCCACTACGGGGGGAAATTCTTGACATGAGGGATGCCCTTCAGAATTCACCACACCTCCACCAGGCTGGTTCCCGGAAACCAGTTTACAATGGCGTCCTACACACAGATTCCCACTCCTACACAGAAGGGTTTCCTCGCTATCAGCCACAGAAACACTACAGGAAAACTCCCAACAAAGAGGAACTGGACAACCTCAATAAGGAGAAGCTGTATTCTCCCTGTCTGAAAGAGTCTTCTGTGTAAATCAGGTTCATTCCAAAATCATTACAGAATTATTATTCTATTGTCAAAATGTTATTTTTTGCTATTCATGATGGATTTTTATTCGCAAAGTTGGAATTATGTTTAAAAAATAGTGCGAATCTTCAGGAGAACTCTTGGACCTAATGCCCAAGGCTGTTAAATTTGGGATGGACTGAAAATATTTGGTTTTGAAGTAGCTTAGCAGGCTGGTAAAATTTTCAGGAGAATGTGTAAATTAATGTAAATTTATGATGGGTTGTAACATTACATTTGTTGAGCTTGTCATTTAATTCAAATAGTCTAATTCACCAGGGACTCCCAAGATATTTTCATGTTAATGGTTTTGTGCAATATTTGCAAAATGAAACAAGTTTTGATTTAATATTTAAGCTTCTTTCACTGACTCAAAATTGTCAATCACTATTGTGAAGTTGTTCAAAATTTTACTTTCTGTTGGTTGTTTTTTTTTTCCCTGCACAAACGCTTCTCTTGTGCAGTACATTATAATTGAAATAAATCAAAACATCTTTCCATGCAGTGGTGTAAATGATGAGTCTGGAATCACAGTTACTTCATATGATACATTTTATTCTGCTACTGACTCTGTGCTGGTATTTTATAGATTATATCTCAGAGAAATCTTTAAAAAGGTACTGAAAGAATTTATTATTAAAAGAAAAATAAGCCAGAAAGAATATTTAAGAGTATTGGGACAGTGAAAAGGGGGTTCTACCTTGATGTGGTAGAAAGTTTTGGATTTATTTAGCCAAAGATAGATTTTTCTATGTTCTTGACAGAAATCTACTTTTCTGTATGAAACTTCTGTGAAGATTTCTATTTAAATGTAGTGCTGGTGTATTGCCTATATGTTTCTAATTTGTATGGTTATTCATTGTACCATGTTGATAGAACTTACTGTGACTGATGCTACTGGAGTCCATGATATATTCAATGTGTTTTTTGTGTGATATCGACACGATACAACGAGGAAAAGAATCTATTATGTTCAGTGCACATTGTGTCCAAAATAACTGCTGTATTCATTTTTCTTTCCCCGACTTCCTTCATATCAAGCATACAAACTCATTGAGGGAGAAAGATTGCAATGTACAACAAGATTGGAACACCGCGATGTAAACCAAAGAGGTGGTTGCAGATATGTTTTGTTATTATTAACTGAAAAAATGCTCTGTAACTTGACATGCAAGTCTTCACGTTTAAAATCTGTGTGTATACTTGTATATCTGTAGGCATTTCAGGTGTCTTAACATCTTGCCAAGGAACACAATGTATTTAATCTTGTAAATACTTTTTGCTGTACAGGTACATATAAATGTTCATAGTGATTAAGATACTCAATTCATAAATCAGGATATTTAAACAAATCTAAATGAATTTTCAACAAATCTAAATGACTTGTTATTAGGGCCTAGAAATTATTTAATTCTCTCAAAATAACAGTTTAATCAACCAGTTTAAAAGTTTTTGTTGGTAGAGTTAAATGTTAATTTCATTTTATCATATATTTTTTTATGACTGTAATTTTAATATTTTGGTAGTTGTATGTCCTTGATAAAAAGTTGAAGAAAGAAAATCAATTCACCTATTTTTGTGTGGTGACTTTGATAGTTCTTTGTTCCATTTATAGATAGTGTCTGCATGAATCATTATCCATGATTCAACATTTGCAAAATTTTTTTATATTTTTTTTTCATAGAATTTAATCGTAAACATTAATTAAGTTTGATTAATACTTTTGAAAAACCTCTATCTTGCTTTGTTAAAACCATTAAATTGATATCAAGGATGTAGTGATGTGCAACAAAAAAAATAAAATGTAGTCGTTAACAAAGTTCAGGCATGCCACATTTTACACAAGCAGTGACAGTAATAATTTGTCTTGTGATAGGATCTAGATTTATAATGTATTAGCAATTATTGTGGGATGTGTAAACAGAATTATACCATGGTAGAGTAAGAGGCAGTTCATTGTGGAAAGTGCAATAATTAAGTGCTTCAATGTGATGGGGAACATAGTGAATTTAACATAAACATAGAATGGTTACGATGTTAGAAATCGCTGTCAGGAGGAGCCACTATTCCATGACATTAATTAATGTTAATTTTGTGATATTTCGTACAATTTTCCGTTGTTGATGTACATATATTTTCTTTGATGAACTGTAAATGGCATTAACATATATAGTAGGTTGTGTACAGAATACTTGCTTTCTAATTGTGTTTTGGAGTTTTAGTTGGTGCATTAATTATTTAAATTTTTTGTGTCATTCCACATTTTTAAAATGGTTGTGTACTTATTTGTTGTTTTTTTTTGTTCTTTTTAATTTTTCCTTGTGTATATTTTTTTTTTATTTCAACAAAATCCTGATACCAGGACTTTCCATATGAAACATATCTTCTGTGATTTTCTAACAGAAAAATTATGTTGAATTTACACGTTAAACGATATGGTGCATTTCATTTGAAAAAAAGATATTTACTTATTGGGGGAATTTTATCATGCACTTGACACCCAATATTGTAACTTGGAGATATCTAAAACTTAACAAACAAATATTTTGATGCATATGATGGACACATGATTGGTTTGATTTTACTGGTGCCGGGAAATACAACATATATGATTAAAAGTGTAGCTTCAAAACAGACAGTAATATTAATAAGAATTTTATAGGTGGAGACTTATTTAAGATTCTTAATTATCTTTATATTGCACTCTATCGAAGAAAAATATAACTTATGTGTATTTACGTAGATATGATGAAAACTTACCATGTGTCTTGGAGAGAAATAAATTTATAATTTTTATTATTTCAAAATGTTGTAGTGAGAATTGGCCCCCCTTTTTTTGTATTTTTTTTTGTATTTTTTTTTTTGTTTTTTTGTATAGAAACATACTTTTTCTGAGGATTGGACACCCATTTTAACATCTGAAAATACAATGTTGAGATAAAAATTATGTAAAAACATAAAATTTCTGCATATCTATTTTCCTTAAAAATTGTTTTAAGAATATTTGAAATACTTTTCCTTAAGCATTGTAAGGATAGCAGTGGACTGAAGTGTTTTATATAGTTGTGTAAATCAGGGTATGTCTGCTATATGATTAATACACCATAGGAGTTTAAGAACGGACTAAAGAAATGTAACACGTCAGTTATACTGTAAATATGACTCATTATACATAAAAGATTACAACAAAGTCCTTTAATTTTGTGGAGACCAATTTTCATGATTTCTAAGATTTTGCACTTCCATTGGGGTTTGATTTTGTGGATGTAGATTTTGTACATTGGAACATGATTTTTGAATGTTGAGGGTTTAACACGAGTCCTTGTTCCCACTGTTTTACACAGTGTGAGCATAGTCCATGTAAATCACAGAGATCTAAAATTTGTTATAGATAAGAGTGCAATTTATTTTAGTGAGAGCATTAATTCAGAGTAGGAATTACAGATTAATTAGAGCTCTATAATTAGAATTTAATATATGTATGATTCAATTGAAAATATTTCTAATAATATGATCCCATAGTAAAAATACCTGACAAATTTTTTGAATCTCATTGTGGAAAAAAAATAACTTAAGAAGTTAGGATTTTGAACACACACACTCAATGCATTTCATTCCACTTCAATTTGAACAATACATTTATCAGTTATACATCATTTTATGCCACAGATTTTGTCAGAAAAATTATGATCAGTATTTTTATGTTATACTCAGGATTGTTTTAAATTCCAATAGATAGATCTTGCATACAAATTATGTATTTGGCAAATGGAAACTTTAACAACCAATCTATCCCTGACACCCCACACTAAATTCTAATATTCAGAATCAGAATTTTTATTTAAACATATTATGGCCGGGTATTGGAAATTATCAGAAATATCACCTTATGATAAAGTGAGAATCTACTGTAAACGTATTATATTTGACGCATTTGATATTTAGTGGAAATTTGATTTTTAGCTCACCTGAGCCGAAGCTCAATTTGAGCTTTTCTGATCAAAATTGTCCGTTGTTCTGTCGTTGTCGCGTCGTCGTAAACTTTTCACATTTTCAACTTCTTCTCAAGAACCGCTGGCCAAATTCAAACCAAACTTGTACACATCATCCTTGGGTGAAGGGGCTTCAGTTTGTTCAAATGAAGGACCAGGCCCTCATCAAAGGGAGATAATCACGAAAATGCAAAATAGGGTGGTGTCATTTAAAAATCTTCTTCTCAAGAACCACTGGGCCAGGAAAGCCTGAAATTATATGGAATCTTCCTGATATAGAGGAGATTTCAAGTTTGTTCAAATCATGACCCTCGGGGTACGATGGGGCCCCAATAGGGGATCAAAGTTTACAATATGATATATAGGGAAAATCTTTAAAAATCTTCTTCTCAAGAACCACTGGCCAGGAAAGCTGAAATTATATGGAAGCTTCCTGATATAGAGGAGATTCAAGTTGTTCAAATCATGACCCCCGGGGTACTATGGGCCCAATAGGGGATCCAAATTACATGCACAGACTTACATAGAGAAAATCTTTAAAAATCTTCTTCTCAAGAACCACTGGGCCAGGGAAAGCTGAAATTTATATGAAATCTTCCTGATTATATGGAGATTCAAGTTTGTTCATATCATGACCCTCGCGGGTATGATGAGGCCCAATAGGGGATCAAAGTTTTACAATGCAGATATATAGAGAAATTCTCTTTAAAAATCTTTTTCATTGAACCAGAAGAGTGGATGGTTTACTGAAAGCTTCCTGATATGAGTAGATTTAAGTTGGTTCAGATAATATTGCCTCCACCCAACATAGGTTAGATTAGTCCACAGTGGTACATTCTAAATCCCAAACTACTGCTCTTCTTAGTGAAGCAGCTGTGCTCAGGTGAGCGATGTGGCCCTTGGGCCTCTTGTCTAATATTTGACACAGACTTAACTTAGCGGATGTTCACTCCCCTAATTAACTGTCCGTCATAATGCATGCTCCTGTTGGCGGTGTACTTGATTAAGTGGAAGTAGTCTTCCTCCAAAATCACTAAAATAAATCCACCGTATAATGTAATACGTTTACAGTCTTTTCGGGGGTTAATTATGCAATTTATTTTCATTTCATGTTTACTATTAAGTGCTAATTCTGACTACTGTTTGTGTAAATAGTTACAAAAATAATTTGAAAGATGAAGATATGTGTGTACTATGTTATTTCTTCTGTTTACTGAAATCACCTTGGACAACGAGTTGTGCCATATCTTATACATGTACTATAAAATCATTCTAATGTAAAATCGGACTTCTTAGATCTGCACATGTACTCTGCAAATCCAAGAAGTTTGATTTTAATTAGATTGACTTTGAAATGTCGTTGTACATAAGTAGCAGTCATATTGGGGAAAGGAGTAAAAATTTAGTATTCATTGTCTAACAAGAGTAAGGATCCAACAGGAAAATCATGCAGTTTTAAAATGTTTTGTTCAATTCATGTTTTCAACTCTTCAACATTCAGAAAAAACACACCAATTGTTGATCTTTGCTTCAATTATGATTTAACTGGATTAAACAAATTGATATTTGCATCTACATCTATTTGAATATTTCATGAGAAACTGAAATTGATTTTTTTTTTTTTTTTTTTTGAAAAAAGGAAGAATGTATGAATACTAGTGTACAGTACTATATGCACTGATAGGTTGTACAGCTTGAGCATTCCATTGTTAATTGTTTTGTTAGTTGATTCTCTATTGATATATTCCAAGTTAAATCAAAGACAATTTTTTCATTCAGACTTTTAGCACTGTATATTACATATATACATGTATGCTGAGAAATTAAATGTATGAAAAATGTATATTCTCTTCTGCTCATTTTTCCAATTCATTGAATAAATAAAAAGGTTCAATATTCATTCAGTAAAATGAACCAGCACAGGCATTGTCAAAAGTTGAAGGCACAGTGTGGTTGGTATAAAGTAAACCACAAGAGATATATATTGCTAAAAGCCAATTAAGGGTACATTGCAGACTGTATCAACCATCAGAGATGCTGAAAAAGGTTTGTTGGTACAGTGTGATATTTATCTAAATATAAACCTGGGCATCCTCACTAGCCAAGTGTGACAATTCACAGCGTTTCTCTTTCACCCTTGGCAGAAATAGCTGACAAAATGAAAACTTTTATGTGGCACCATGCATCTCTCATCATAAAGTAAAAGTGAAACACTAAATGCATTGTCACCCTTGGCTAGCGAAGATGAAACTAGGACAGATGAAATTTCATCACACTGAAAAATAATCTTTTTGATTTTCAACAATATTTAGAGATTAGGTATAAGGTAAGGAGGGAGGAATTAGAAAGGGGGGGGGGGAGGGGAGGCGGACCACCTGTCTCGACAGATCTGATTGTCTTATTGCCATCTGAGTGTCTGCAAAAGTGTGTGTTCTATTCTGTTATAATAAACTCAAATTTTTATCAATCACTTTTGATTTCTTGGTTGGAAAGATTGATGATACGGAACAAGTGCCCCTGGCAGTATGGAAAGTGCTCCATTTGACTGCATTATAGCCCCAGCTTGATGTCATGGGTTTGATCTCAGGTGGCCAGATAGCTCAGTTGGTAGAGCACCTGACTGGAGATTCAGAGGGCCCGGGTTTGAATCCCAGTCTAGTACGTTGACCACCCTTGGAATAGCAGGTGAAAGTCCTGCCAGGGGCAATAAGAACCTGGGTTGTGTGCATGTCTCTGAGTATGAATACCGTTTCAGGAGAGAGGAGTGTAGTGGTCAGCCGGGTTTGATCTCCTGTTGCCAGATAGCTCAGTTAGTAGAGCATCTGATTGGAGATTCCGGGGGCCCGGATTTGAATTCCGGTCTAGTACATTGCATTTTCTCTCTTCCTGTTACATTAATAACATACATGTCTTTGCATTCAGCTGGAGATGCATGGTTACAAACTTGTTAAAAAGTTTTCTTCCGGTGAATGATTAGCTAATGTGGAGAGACTTTAAATTCGCCTGTTAAAAGCTGTGGAAACCAATAAAAGCACATATACTCAACATATCAGCCAGAGATAAGATAGCAGAAAAACATGTATTAAATTTTTCTGAAAAGCTTTTAATATCAAGAATTAGGATACATCATTCAATTCAGATAAGATCTTTAATATATATATACATGTATATATTAAATGCACATTCAAATTTACATATACTTATACAAGAGCAATGCCAACGTAGCATTATATGCCCATCATCGCCCAGACAATGGTAAAACCACTATATGCAATGTGACCTTGGCTCAAGGTCATGACACATTCTTAGGTCTAGGGCAACAATTCTGTGAGATAGTGTTTCAATCCATGCACTCAATTAAATGTTAAGGCCTAGATAATGCTAAAAATAAAGAGGTTTGACCTTGGCTCAAGGTCGACGTTTCCTTGGGTCCAGGCCAACAATTCTGTGAAATATTATTCTAATCTATGCACTCAATGAAAAGTTATGGCCCACTGGCGGGTTAAAACCACTATATGCACTGTGACCTTCACTTTTGACCAGTGACCTTGGCGTAAGACCATGGCATTTTCTTGGAATCAAAGCAAAATATCTGTGAAATATTTTTCAACTTCATGAAATTAGTAAAAATAAGTTATGGCCTGTACAATGTTGAAACAACTATGTGCATTGTGAACTTGACCTTTGTCCTTGGCTCAAGGTCATGACACTTCCTTGGGTCTAGATCAACAATTCTGTGAAATACTATTCCAATCCATGCATTTAGTGAAAAGTAATGGTCTGGACAAGATTAAAATCACTATGTGCATTGTGACCTTGACCTTTGAACAGTGACCTTTGCTCAAGGTCATGACACTTCTTTAGGTCCAAGACAACAATTCTGTGAAATATTATTCCAATCCATGCACTCAGTAAAAAGTTAAGGCCAGGACAAAATCTAAACCACTTTGTGCATTGTGATCTTGTGCATTGTGATTTTGATCAAGGTCATAACACTTCCTTGGGTCCAAGGCAACAATTATGTGAAATAATATTCCAATCAATGCACTCAGTGAAAAGTTATGACCCGGACAATGTTTAAACCATTATGTGCATAGTGACCTTCACCAATAACCTTGGCTCAAGGTCATGACACTTCCTCAAGTCCTAGGCAACAATTCTGTGAAATATTGTTCAAATGTACAAAGAAGGTCAGGAGATAAACTATTCCAGATGGACGGACAACGCCATAACATAATACGCCCCGTCTGAAGACGGGCGTATACAAACCTACAGGGATGTGATTTTCCCTCTTCTCAGAGGAAATCCTGATTGGCTCAATCTTTAAACAAATTAAACACTCTGGGTTTGATCTAGTGACAGAAAATTATATTTTTCCAGGTAGGGTGAGGTGTTTAAAGTCAAAATTGATACATGGTTCAAAATCAAAACCCACCCATTCCCCTCCAGTGGTTGGAATTTAATCACGATTTTATTGCATGTACCAAAATAAAGCAACAATTCTTCTCTGCACACTTTTGGAATAAATTACCTTTAAATGTGATATTGTCACCATTTTTGTTCTAGATTATTTTCTGTTTGAATAGCATTTACTGTACATACTCGCATATAAGTCGGTATTTTGGGAGTAAAAATTGATCCTGAAGTCTATGTCTGACATATATGTGCATAGCAATACAGAATTCTGAATTCATCAATGACAGTTTAGTCAATAGCAAATCAACAAGTGATATAGTTTAAATAACAAGGTGAAATAACGAATAGTGATCAAATTGTTGGTATATCGAATACTTCCCATTATGATGTTAGAATATGCATCTAAACTCAATATATGGAACATCGAAAAGTAATTTTCTTTATCTATTCAATAAAACATTAAGTTATCGGAAATAATGACAATTCTTGCTAGAAAATGGATATTTTAAGATGGGGAACGATTTGATAAAAATTTAGTCCGACTTTTAAGAGGGTTAGTGTTAAATTCTTCAAAAATTCTCTGGAAAGGGTTTACTGACTTACATGCGGGTCAACTTGAATGCGAGTGGTATATACAGTAACTGAATTATTACATACATATCCTCTGTATCATTTGGATTACATATAATATCTAGAAGGATCTCCGGAAGAATAGTGCAATGCATTAAATAGGTCCCCTCTCTCTCATAATATTTTGTTTTCGTACTTACAAAATTCAAATTTTTAGGAATAAACAAAATAATTATAGTGTATTTTTTTGGAATAATAAAATAAAGTCTATCATGTTCAATAACTCTCATCCAGAAAATTCTTTGTTCATATCATGAATTCTATGAATTTTCTCCTTGCTTTAATACATACAATAATTGACAAAGTTTGACAGCATGATGTAGTGTATTTTTTCATTACAATCATTTTGAAAATTATTATCATTATGTTTCAGAAAATCTATGGATACCATCAGAAACAAAATACAACAAAAATAGTAAAACTGATGGATTCTGCCCAAACTACATCTAACTTACATGTATGAACTATTTCATATGACAAATGTCTTGCACAATGATTAAAAACTGTTGAAATTTTGTGATTTATAATAAGTACCTGTTCAAAAACTGTTTAAACAAGGAACTTTTTCCCTAGGTCCATAACTAAATAACTGTTGAAGTTGAAATAGTTGTTAAAATGAAGGGTTGGGTTTGGGTTTTTTTTTCATATAAAAGGTACATGTTCTGAGTGGCCTTGGTCTTTATAAAACAACCTTCAGTGATCTTTGTCTAAAAAACTATTTGCATTTTACTTATATTTGTGTGATATATAATCAATACCAGTTTAAAAACTGTTGAAATAAGGAACTTCTGCTTATAAATATCTTCCTTCCAAAATGACCTTGGTCCAAAAGTCCCTGTCCCAAGGAATATTTGATGAAAGATTCAGGAGATAAAAACTTGGACGGATGGACAGATATGACGCTGACCTATATGCTCCCAAAAAATGGTCCTTGAGCACAAAAATGCAGTATATTTAAAAGAATATCAGTGTAATATAAGCTTACTGACAAAATTGGAGGATCTACGGAATCTTTACCCATGGCAATGACTATTTTCTCAACCCAAACAAAATACAGTCGAACCTCGTTATCTCGAACTCGAGGGGACCAAGAAGAAAGTTTGAGATATCCGGGAATTAGAGATAACCTGGGTAAAATACTCAGAAAATAGATACCTGGGACCTCCAAATTAGTTTGACATAACCATGGTATTCGATATATCTGTGTTTGAGATACCGAGGTTCAACTGTAATTTTTGTTCGTCTAGTAACTATATGATATCACAGAACACACACATGAAAACAAACGGATCACATGATTTCAGTTTAAGTAGAGTAGGTAATACTGAACATGCTCGGTCAGTGAGTATCACAATACGACATTATGGCTGGCAAGGCAATCACAGATTGGAACGTAGCATGAAATCAATTTGCCATGTTGCGCAGCATTAGAACTGTGGCAGTCCCTTGCTGATACAGGCACTGGTTGTCTTTCACTGATATTTTGTGTTACTGTGTAGAAGTATGTCACCCCATCATGACAGAGATTAAACTCCTGTCTACTCATTGTTTGTATGCCAAATCTCTGAAATGGAATAAAGTCTCAGAAGACAAGTAGAAAAATTTCTGAACTATGCAAAAAATAGCGACACAGTAATTCTCATCCTTCTGAAACTACATATTCTTATAGTTTATAGCAGCCTTAGTTGATCAAAGAATAAGTCACTTATCTAATGGTTCTGTTGTGATTCAAACAAATAAAATAAAGTAGAAAATCCATACTCAGTATCAACAATAAAGCATTTCATCAGGTGACATTCTAACAGACAGGCATGCTATTGTAAGTTTTTATTTCATAGAGGTGCAAATATTTGCCATACAGTAATATAACAACGAATACGTAAGAGCATTACGTTAAGCGTACAATATTTAGCGGAATTGATTTAACTTTGATGCGGACTTAATTTTGCAGATGTTCACTCCCCCTTAAAGCTTTTGTCCGTCATAATACATGCCTCTGTTAGCAGTGTACTAATGATCTTCCGCCAAAATCGCTACAATAAATCTACCGTAAAATAGTAATTGGTCAGTATCCTCCGTCTTATGTCATGCATTAACAACTGAACATATTTAATTTCTTCTTGATAAACACCATTCCAATTCTTTTCAAATCTGGTATGAAGTATCTTTAGAACAAGGGGGGCATAAATTCCTGCACTTCGGGACCTAAGCACTATATGGTGAGAACGGACCTAGGCATCGTACAGTGAAAACAGACCTAAGCTCTGTTTTTAACCTCATGTGTTCAGACATACAGATGAATGGAATAGGTGATTCTAATACGGACCTAGGCATCGTACAGTGAAAACGGACCTATTTTATATGGCCAAAAAGTGAACCTAACCTTTTGTTTTCTGCATAGATGATAATTAAGATAAAGCATGTTCTTGATATACACTGTGACAGTACTAATATGAGATAATTTGACAATACTCACATCTTGTTAAGAAGCACCAGTACTTGACAGTTTTTCAGGTTAGGGTTTGTCAGGATTGTTAGGAACAGCATACAGGCAGCAGACACTTGTAGACGGTTGGACAAATCAATCACATACTGAAACAAGAGTTCAAAATTATCAACTCTGAGTGAACAGCATATACAAGAAACACACTATGGTAAATGGTTTAGTATGTCAATAACATACTTAAACAATAAACCCATAGGCCACATTGTTTTCCCACTTATTTTTTCCTGGTAAAATGTGACACACCCATTGTGACACCATCATCGGTCTGGGGGTCAACAAACTAAATTAACACTACATGAAAATTCTTGCAACTGTAGTAGTGTACTCTTTTTTATGGAATCATGACCCTACTTGGAACCTATAGAGTGGTTATGTGCTCATGGAGAACAATTATACGTTGTATAAGAGAGCTTTCACGCAAAATCTCTCTTTACTGGGACAGTGATTCCCTCCTGAAAAGATTTTTCAAAATCTTAATTTATCTTTACCTGAAAAAAAATATGGTCCTTTATTTCACCAAACAGATGTTGATATATCAAAATGACATCATTATGACCGTAAGTATAAAGTGAACAATGTGATAGAGAGAATAAACTTACAATAAGAATCTGGCAATCTTTCAGGTAGTTTGGCCATAATGGAGACATAGATCCTCCCAACTCTCTCACGGTTATTTCTTGCCTCCTGCTCAGGGAAATGTTGACCAGGTTTGTACCAATCTGAAAAGCACATTTCTCCAAACCATTACAGTAGTTAGTGTTGTAAAACTGTTAGTTCAGTGAAACATGTCTACTCCGACCGTCATGCACTAAGAGACAAAATGTTTCACTGGAATACACAATGTACGTGTTGGAACAAATAGTATAAAAAATAAAACCAAACAACATGAAAATATGAAATTGAGAATGAAAATATGGGTCAATTTACCAGTTTTGCTGTGTATTCAACAAAATATGTATTTTTGAGACACTTGATTATAGTAGTCTGTGTTTGAGAGACACTACATTAAAGATTAGAATCTTCAGAGCTCCATTTAACTAATCAAAAAAAAATGCTTGCATATTTTGGTGAAGTCATCTGAAAGTATACTTTTTCGGAAAAGTTAAAAAATGTATTTCGATCGCGTTTCAGAGAGAGAATGAAGCGGAGGGGATGTAAATATTAGATGGTTATTTATTTGTGGAGTCCACAAGTAAATGCCATTTTGAATACACCGCCTTTTTGTACACGTAAAAGCGATCTCATTTTAGAAGCTGAAAGCAAAGTCAGACGAAGCATGCGAAGTGAATATTTATTTGATTGCTACATAACAAATTTTACGAAATGGATATATGCATCTCATTTACTGAATTACATTGAATAAAGTCATGTCTAGTCGCCAAGTCGTTTGGTAACGGAGTAAATTAAGTGGGCCAATCTAGGTTCATGTTTTGTCCAATTGTAAACAACAAACTCGCACGCCATCTCTTATTATTCTGCGCAGTGGCGCAGAGAGGGTTGTATGGATTTCCCCGTTCATACATATTGGCGCAGAACAAGCACCGAGCCGCAATTAATTCTATGCTCCATTTATTACAGCATTAAGAGTTTCCAATTTTATAAAAAATTGCTGCCAAGGTTATTTATTTGGTTTGAGGCACAGGTTAAACTTAACAGATTTTCACCTCGAAAAAATAAATATAGGCAGCCTGTATATCTTTAAGTGAAATTTCCCAATCCAACACTTGTATTCTTTAATCAAGTATTCTACATGTATTGATCTTGGACTATTTTTAAAAAAAGTCATATCAAACATCATATTGCCTTTATTCTACACATCTTATTCTT
>CAJDSM010033356.1:0-25167 GCA_903981925.1 Ostrea lurida
CCGGATAAACGAGGGCCCACTGTATATATACATCACAAATGCATTTATAAGAATAAGTGATATGATTTTTATCCTTTTAAAAATTTTATTATATATTATAAATCCAACAGTATGCTAGTACATTACACAATTTTGAACTGTTTAACACAAATGTGCAAAGCTTTCTGTTCCTAAGACAATGCATTGCTCTGTGCAAGCCAAAAAGTCTGCCATGATAACCAATATTACCGGTATTTTGTGCAGATATTGCAAAGTATGACATATTGGAGAAATAGTACAGAAAGTATCTAAACCATGCTCTTAGAAATGTGCAAGATTGTGAATGTCATCATCAGAAATCCATAGTTGGTTTCTTTTACCTCCCATGGGACACAACACCAATATTTTTGCATAACACATTAAAATGCATGACCTTATGGGACCTGTCGAGGACTGATGGGAATCACTGAAAGTACTCCCGGAACTCAAACACCAGTAGTGGTGGTGCCACTACTATGGTTATCACAGACAAAATTACGGGTTCTTGTGATTAGCTTAACATACCTTCATAAGCAGATGAATTACCAAGTTTTTTCAAAAGATTGAAATGGTCCTGTATGATGGATAAATGGTGGTGAGACACATAGAGCAGTAGTGAGTACATAGACTCGTACACAGTAGTAAATGCTTGGTAGCATAGGCTTTTTCCTCCCCTGTCTTTATGTATAAACACAAACACATCCCTCTGTTTCAATTACGCAGATTAAGCATCTTGCTAAGCTTTGTAACTAGTTCAACTTAAACAGTCAAAGTCCTTACTTCGAAAGTATTGTTTTCTATGCTCCTGAACACTTTGATAAGGGGCTTTTCATTGGTTGAATATTGCAATACGGAATGGTATTGCAACCAATCACAATAAGAAGCCAAGACACCTTCCAGCAAAAATGTTGTTGTATCCCAAAAGAAATGCAACCGACCATGTTTTCGATGATGTGTGACTGTATGCCACTGTTGTTTGGAATGCAGGCTTTAATAAAGAAAAATTATTGTGAAATAATGAACCTAATGAATATTTTACTAGATGCAACCTGGAATGATGCCTGAAATTAGGTGTGAATGGTTTTGTTCCAGCTGTGTAGTGGATTAGAATTTGTGTAGGTGCCTGTGGGTCTAATTTAGATTCTTATGAATACAAAAAGGCTATGAAGTGCCATTTTGATACCCCACACAACAGAGTTGCTGGGATATATTGTTTTTTACCCATCAGTCCATCCGTGTGTCATAGCATGTTGTCTCCTGGATAGCGCTTTCATTTCTTGATGGATTTTTATGAAACTTTGGGAAAATGTTATTAATAGTAAAAGCTTAGATGGGATTGATTTTCAGAGACATCCGTCAAGGGGGTCCATGTTTTGGGGAAAGGGACTTAGATTTTTATGTATAGCATGTTGTCGCCTGGATAACACTTTCATTTGCCGATGGATTTCCTCAAAACTTTGGGAAGTTGTTAGTAATGGTAAAAGCTTGGATGGGATTGATTTTCACCATGAGACGATGTGTCATGTACTCTATTTGTCTGTCTGTCTGTGCAGGCCATAACTTCTTTGTTCTTTGACGTAGGCATACCATATCTAGCATATGAGTGTATCAGTATGAAAGGATGTGTCGCATACATTCATGACCTATATTATATTTGACCTTTGCCCTCAAGGTCAAAGGTATAATTTTCTAACTTGGATTATATTTAGCATGTAGGTGTATGAGAGAATGTATGAGAAAATGTGTCGTGTACATTTATAACCTTGATCTCAAGGTCAAATTTGTAGGTTTTTTAACATGGATTTGTTTCCTGGCCATATCTTCTTTATTCAAGCTTCAGTGACTCAAGTGAGCATAAAAATATGTTGGGGGGGTATCCTTTATGAGTTTACTCACAGTATTTCTAGTTAATGTAGATCAGTTAATCAGTTCTTAGGAGTCTCATATATATAGTAGAGACTTTTTCTGGCATCTAATATTAGAGAATAAAACATCTATTGATCAGAAATATTATTATGTTTATCTCCCCTTGTGTACAAACTCAAGAGAGAAAGAGAGAGCTGTTTTCATGTCCTAACATGTATTTTGCTCTTTGAGATATATAATGAAAGCATTCCAACATTTTCAGAATCAACTTCAACGATAACCTTTGATCAGGGTGTTATAGTCATTGCGAAATGAAGAAGAAGAAATTGCTACAACTTTGGCTGGCTGTATTTCTTCTAATCATTGTGAGATGCTCAGGTAAGTTTATGACTAATATATGTTTTAAACTTACATATTTTTATTCAAAGATTTTATGCTGGGGTTTGTGTTCAAAGTACATAACCCAAATATAAACAGCAAAATGTTGATAGTATTGAAGAATGTTGAACATACGCCTATAATAGAAACCAAGATGATTTCTTGTGATCTATTGATCAACTTCCTATTGTTTATGTCCGTTACATAACATTAATGCACTAAGTAATTGTGATTATAGATAACAGTAGTGTTTTTGATCAACTTCTGAAATAATTTACATACATAACTACATATGCAATGATAATGAGTATGTATGTATATTCCAGGGCTATTGTCCTATAATGGTATGTATGTATATTCCAGGGCTTATGTACCTACCTATAATGAGTATGTATGTATATTCCAGGGCTATGTCTATAATGAGTATGTATGTAATATTCCAAGGCTATGTTCCTATAATGAGTATGTATGTATATTTTCAGGGCCTATGTCCATATAATGTATGTCTATATGATATGTATGTATATTTCAGGGCTATGTCCTTATCAGTATATGTAATGGGTATGTATGTATATTTCCAGACTCATGTCCATATAATGGTATGATATGTTCTATTCCAGGGCTATGTCCAGTGTGACGTCAGCTGTGGATGGAAGTCGCAGTGTGTTAATGCCAGCTGTCAATGTTCTCCAGGGTATACGCTGCACTCCAACCAACAAGACTGCCAAAATGGTAAGCTGTACATTATTTTCACAAGAGGACATTCTTGCAAAAATTGATTTCTCTTGATAATGATAATTAATTGCTAAAACAAATGTCTTGCTTCAATGTTAATTTGACAATGATAAAGTCTTGCAAAAAATTGTGTAATTCAAATACATGTACATGATGTAGTGCTGCAAAAACCATATTTTTGTTTTTAGTAAGTTGTTCACAACAGGACTGCCTAGAATGTGGTGCTAACAGATGTCAGAGGTATGCTGTTTTGATACAAATATCTTCAAAAAACATTTTAACACTTTAGTTTCTCTACAAATTGTATTACATCTGTATGTATAATGGACATCAAAGAATAACAAACTTAGCTATATGTCACTTAGATATACATAGACCCATGATGTTTTTAAATATCTATCATAAATTTAAAAAAACAAAAAAAAAAAACCCCTGAAATATCTATAATAAAAAAAAAAAACGAACTACAGAATATATATTTGTTTGCTGGAAGACAATTTTTGGCCGGGTTGCACAAGTGCAAAACCGGCTTATAAAATGGTGAATGAGGGGTGGCGGGTGGGTGGGGAAATAATTTCTGTAACACTTTACTCAGTAACTACTTATCGTAGCCTCATGACCTTTGATATCCATCATCAGCGGGTGGTCCCATATCGTGGGATCCGATTTCAGACCTGTCCGACACCTACTTCCTGTTTACCGACTTAGAATATTTTCCAGTGTTATTCTTAATAGTGCAAATTTTCGTAACACAATACTCAGCAACTAATGATCGTAGCCTCATTACCTTTGATATCATCATCAGCCGGGTGGTCCCATATTGGTGCGCGATCCGATTTCAGGACTGGCCATTTCTGTTCTTTTGAACCTTTTTATGCCCCGCCATGAAAATGGCAGGGCGGATATAGTGTTTATGATTCCGTATTCTGTCTTCCGTCATCAATTTGGGTTTCCGGTAATCATTATCTCTGCAACGGTTCAAAACATTTCAACTCAAATTTGGTATATTGGATATGTCACAGGAATAATGCAGGTCAAGTTCGAAGTTGGTCATGGTTCCGGATTGATTTTTTGACAGAGTTTAGCCCTCTTGAACTTTTGAAAAAATCAGGAACTTTGTTTCGTTCTCCGTTCATTATTTCTGCAACGGTTGCACACATTCAACTCAAATTTGGTATATGGATACATCACAGGAATATTGCAGGTCAAGTTCGAGAAGTTGGTCATGGTCCGTTGGATTTTTGTCAGAGTTAGGCCCTCATTCAACTTAGAAACAAATCTTGAATATTTTGTTTCTGTTCATTATTCTCTGTTATACAGTTGCACACATGTCAACTCAAAGTTTGGTATTGGATAACGTCACAGGAATATCGCAGGTCAACGTTTCAAAGTTGGTCATGGTCCGATGATTTTTTGACAGAGTTAGCTCTTGAACTTTAGGAAAAAATTGAAATTTTCCGTTTCCTCATTATCCATCAAGTCAACATCACTAAAGTTTTAATATGGCAGGGCAACGGATGCAAATTTCAAACTCAAATTTGGTATCAAAATGGCCGAGGGCAATATAGTGGTTACATTGCTGTTCTTATCATTTGGTTTCCGTTCATTATCTCTGCAACGGTTCAAACACATTCAACTCAAATTTGTATAATATGTATATCAAATGATATGTACAGAATATGCAGGATAATTCGAAGTTGGTCATGTCCGATGATTTTGACAGAGTTAACCTCTTGAACTTTGAAAAAAATCAGGAATTTTTCGTTTCGTTCATTATCTTGCAACGGTTGCACACATTCAACTCAAATTTGGTATATGGATACATCACAGGAATATGCAGGTCAAGTTCAAAGTTGGTCATGGTCCGATGATTTTTGACAGAGTTAGCCCTCTTGAACTTAGAAACAAATAAAATTTTATTTTCCGTTCATTATCTCTGCAAAGTTGCACACATTCAACTCAAATTTGGATATATGGATTCGTCACAGGAATATGCAGGTCAA
Source organism: Ostrea lurida (assembly GCA_903981925.1). NCBI lineage: Eukaryota > Metazoa > Mollusca > Bivalvia > Ostreida > Ostreidae > Ostrea > Ostrea lurida. The sequence continues at coordinate 5,001 of CAJDSM010033356.1, forward strand.
GTTCAAAGTTGTCATCGTCCGATGATTTTTGACAGAGTTCCCTCTTGAACTTAGGGAAAAAATCTGAAATTTTCCGTTTCCATTCATTATTCTGCAACGGTTGCACACAATTCAACTCAAATTTGGTATAAAATGGCCGAGGGCAATATGTGGTTCCCTGTTCTTTGTCATCATTTGGTTTCCGTTCATTATCTCTGCAATGGTTCAACATTCAACTCAAATTTGGTATATGGATACTCACGAATATGCAGGTCAAGTTCGAAGTTGTCATTGGTCCGATGATTTTTGACAGAGTTAACCCTCTTGAACTTTTGAAAAAAATCAGGATTTTTCGTTTCCCGTTCATTATCTTGCAACGGTTGCACACATTCAACTCAAATTGGTATATGGAACATCACAGGAATATGCAGGTCAAGTTCGAAGTTGGTCATGGTCCGATGATTTTGACAGAGTTAGCCCTCTTGAACTTTGAAAAAATCAGGAATTTTTTCGTTTCCGTTCATTATCTCTGCAACGGTTGCACACATTTCAACTCAAATTTGGTATATGGATACGTCACAGGATATGCAAATCAAGTTCAAAGTTGTCATGGTCCGATGATTTTTGACAGAGTTAGCCTCTTCGAACTTTAGAAACAAATCAGAAATTTTCTGTTCCTTCATTATTCTCTGCAACGGTTGCACACATTAACTCAAAATTTGAATTATGGATAGCCACAGTTATGCATTTGAAAAACTTTCAATTTCACCCTTACGAATTTCTTCATTAGACTTACTGTGAGCGGGCATTCGTGTTCGCACCGACACATCTAGTTTATTATTATAGATATTTAAAACATCATGTGAATGTGTCAATCTGATTAAAATTAGATCCTTTGATCCGCTCACGTGAAAGCGCTACATATACATGTATATTATTACTACAGTAAACTTGATCCAAAAAGTTGAATCACGTCGAGTTGACTGACGATCAGCCCGTCATCGAGACGTGATCAAGTTACTGTAGTAATGATAAATTTATTATACACCTCCTTAGTCCTTATCTATCTCATTAAATCGACATTTATAAGATAAATCATCTTCGCTAGTTAAGGATGACAATACATGGTGAAAAATGAACACAAATGTATCCTCACCCTTGGCTTGCAAAGATGACCATAAATGTGTTCCAAATATATAAAAAAAAAAAAATACAAGCCTACTGTGAAATTATATGTTGTGTACACATAGTTCTGTTTATGACCCAGTCAATATTTTCCACAAAAACATTGCATTGGTGCATTGTGATGTCATCAGTTTCGGAGAGTGGTGATACGGATTCAGAAAATGACAGTGTGGTGATCCGGAAAGTCAGATCACTCTCGGTAGATTTTACAGTATCAGGACTTTGATCATCGATGGGTATATGATAAACCAAAGGATCAGTCTGATTTTCATCAGATTGGTGCATGTGTAGATATGACCCCCCCCCCCAAGAAAAAAAGACTAGCACAAACATGATAATATTACAAAGCAATTTGACAATAGTCATTTTATCAGTTATTGCAAAGAACAAAGGAATGTTGCAGTCAATACCTTCATATGTAAAAACTGATTATGAGAAAATTGATACACATCTCACTTGCTCTTCGTGTTTTGCTAATACAACTGTACAATAAAGTCAGTAACTTATAATTCAATTTCACAATCATGAAAACATTAATCATTATGTGCTGCAAATGAATTGTCAGCATTCCGAGATCAACACAGACTGGTATGTGATGTAAGCAAACATGGTGATGTACAGACAAGTTAACCCTCATCCATTCGTGCTTAGTTTTCTAAGACTGTGTATTCAAAGTAGGTGATATAATCAGTCAAAATCAAATTAGATATTTGAAATATTTTTCAAAATAGATCTATACGGTATACCCAACTATCCCCTTTTTTTGTCAGCAAAAAATATGTATGCCAAGTCTGTTTCTGAAACAGAAATAAAGTTCTTGCTGTTAAGGATGATGCAGGATATCCTTCTTTGTTTTGAAATGTTGTTTTAAATGTAAAAGTGTTGGCTTTATTCAACAACATCCACAAAAACGTGTACTGTGTGTCCTCATTTGATTGATATTGAACTTTATACTGTATATAAAGAAGTTTGATTTTTACGTTGAACTGCTTCAGGTGTTCAAACTTTCTGGATAAAGAAACACGCAATTGTCTAGAAAAGTGCAACGGACAAGCCCAGAAGTTACAGCTTCCAGATCTCCAAGGCAGTATATGTGAAAGTAAGAAAATAAGCCATGAACAAGGAAAGTTAACAAGAAATGTTCATTATGAAACAATTCACATATAACAGGATGGAGCTCATGATAATTACACATACAGATATGTGAATTTATTGATATACATGGAGAGCGATATTTAGTACATTAAAACTTTTCTAAGCCAACACCTGTCTATACTGAATATGAATGCTGACCGTATTTTTGTTCCCCATTCACTTTTGTCCATGTTCTTTTTACTGTACGATCATGGTAGCCCAGTGGTTAGGGTGCTTTATTTTGCAGCCAGCAGGTTCTGATTTAGTTCTCAATTCCAATACAACAACAAATTTTGTTAGTAATTTAACATTGCTGTTTCTTTGCCAAGTAGCCAGCATTAAACGTGAAAGAAATAGATCTTTCGGAAATTGAAAGTCTTGTGACAAGTTAGGCCTTGAAATGCTAGTGAACTTTGAGTACCATATATAGGCCAGAATTTGTGAAACTACAGCTAGTGAGGTCTTGTTTAGGTGAAAAATTCTCAAATTGAACATAGAAAAATCACTGTACATGAGTCAGTTGTGAAAATTTCCTTTCAGGATTTGATAATGACAGCGACAAAATGGACATTATTATTGGTGTGGTAGCAGGGGTCACAGCGGGAATTTTTCTCTGTGTAATCATGGGCCTCATATTTTATTGTCACATGAAGAGGACAAGGTATTTCATTATCTGACTGTTGTTCAGTGATGTTATACATTATCTGACTGTTGTTTAGTGATGTTAGACATTATTTTGCTTGTGCATATTGCTGAATTTGCTCTTATTAATTTATTTCTGTAGGAAGAAAATAAATTTGCAGCAGAAACATTACAAGGCAGAAAATATGCAATCTGGAACTCACACTACTGTAAGTACCATGTTTGTATATATGTAAGAGCTGTACACTGTCAATGGAATGTTTACATTCCAAGAACATTCACTGATTTTGTAACGGAACAAGCTGGTTTTTAGCTATAGTAGTAATAAAGATGTGATGTTGCTGAATATTCATGTTGAAGAGAATATTTAAATTGACCACTAACAGTAACTTTGGAATTGTAGATACCACTGTATGACAACAAAGGATTTGGTAAGTATACTGATACTTCTGACTTATCCAGTATATGTATTTTATATATAACATTAGAAATCACCACGACACTCTATTTATTCCATTTCATGCCTGGGTAACCCAGGTGGTGTATTTTGACCCTGAGCAAAGGTCATTATGCCAAGGTCACTGGTATCCCAATTTGGATTAACTTTGTGGGGTATATGTCCATTTAATAGGACAGCTATTTGATTTGTTCAAGAAGTCCACAAGTTCACAAGTAATGGGCCATGTCACATTTCAAGAAAGACAATTAAGAGTATTTGAAAATCTTCCTTGAAGCCATAGAGCAAGAAAACACACCTTCAAGTACCAGTCAATCAGACCAGTTGTGACACACACACACACCCCTCCTTGTGTTTTATTATAGAATTTCTTGAAAGATTGCGATTCATCCAAAGTGTGTGCAACAACTTATTCTCAAACATGGTTGAACTTTTCCTTTATTTCTTTGCATGTTAAATGTGAATGATATTTTTTTTCCGTGTGTAGAACCAGACTCGGACGTACTGCAGAAAAGTGTGGTGGATAAAGAGGTATACCTGGCAGAGCTGGACAAATTGAGGCCCCAGGCTCCAGCCTTACTGTCCCTCCTTAATAACATCCGACAGAAGCTCAGAGCCATGGACCCCCAGGATACCAGGGCTTCCACTTACAAGTGTGTTATTCATTACAGCTGTATATCCCCTTCACTGAACGCAAACTTTGTCCTCTTTACTGGGCCCCACCATATGGCAGGTGTCCCTAGAAATCACTCTGTCCATACGTCAGCACTTTCTATGGCACATAGGGACTTAAGTTTCCATGGGAAGATTTTTTAAAATAAATTAGAAGTTCCTTGATTTTTGGATTTATGGTTTAGTCTTTATTGAGTTATGAGACTTAGAATTTTTGGTTGGGTTGCACAATGTGCATCTGGTTTATAGTATGGTGAATGGTGAGCGGATGGGTGGGCGGGATGTCAGATTAGCAGATGGACGTTCCTGTAATAGGGTACCCTGGTACCTAATTTGTGTAATCGACTCCTCTCACACCTTTTAACTTGACATTCCTCAAGCTTTGTACAGTTGTTTTGGGCACACTGAATTTTTGAAAGTGATGCAACATTTTTTGAAAAAAAAAATTTCATGTAAGTGGACTTTGTCATTTTATGAGCACGCCTTGAATAGACCATACCTATTTTTGTACTCAACTCCTGTCACACCATTCATTTGACATCCTTCAGACCTTGTACAGTTGTTATGGAAGCATTGAAGATGTGCATGTCTTTTTGAAAGGGATTTGACATTCTTCAAAAAATTTACTCGTAGTTGAACTTTGTCATTTTTAAGCATGGTACCTACTTTGTGCAACCAACTCTTCCCACAGCTTTTGATATTTTTCAGACCAAGTACATTTTAGTTGTTATGAAAACATTGAAGATATGTTTTCTACCACAAATACTTTGGTTTATTTGTATTTCATCTGGATCCATGCTCTGCTGTCTTCTCTAACTGTTACAGATAATATATTTTAAAGCAACCCAACCATTTCTGTTATTTATTCATTTTTTTATTCTTTTTATAGGGGTGTCATCCATCAACTATGTCGGGTGTTGGTGTTGGTCCATAAGAAGGACCCTGGGGTCAGCATACCTTCTGATGCACTCGGACTTATAGAATGGGCCTTGCAGATGTTGGAGGATTATCAGATGGGAAATCAGGTAGTGTGAAGATTATTGGTCTGGAAATCAGGTAAACTGGAAGTGTGAAGATGACTTTCAGATGGTTATCTATCTTTGTTGTGCAGTAAACTTGGCTTATTATGTATTTCAGGGGGCAGTAAATATTAGATTTATAGGCAGTGTAATTTGTAACTGAAAGCTGGAAATTTAGTTTTTACAGACTGGGATTTTAAAAGTAATCTGTCCATCTGTTTGTAAGTGTTTACATTTTCGACTTCCTGAACCACAGGACCAATTTCAGCAAAACTAGGTACAAGTCATCCTTGGATGAAGGGGAAATGAATGGCCCCTTTCAAATTGGAGATAATTTTTTTACATGCAAATATATAGCGAAAATCTTTTAAAATCTTCCTCTCAAGAACCACTGGACCAGAAGAGTGGATGTTTACATGAAAGCTTCTTGACAGAGAGTAGATTCATTTGATTTCAGAATCAAAATTAATATTTTAGTGTGGAGTTCATCTGCTCTAAGGAGTTTGGACTACTTTTCTCTGGAATGCGTCTTCCCCTTGATGAAGTTTTTCATCCAATTTTTTCTTTGATACTGCGATCAAAAAAAGAATTATAAGATTCATTTCTTACATAAGAAAATAATTTGTTGATTCAAACCATATGGGTCTCTGAGAAAGTTTTGTACAATAATACAGATTGTTTTATTTACATCCAATGATGATGACAGATGTCCAAGATTGTTGAATTTAACCCATGATGGATTACATGTATGTTTTAGGAGCAGAATGGATCAGGTGATTCAGCCGAGGCAGTGGAAAGCAAGATTTCGTACGTAGATGTCCCAGAGAAGAACCAGACCCATCAGTATGCAGTTCCCCATGTCGCCCGAGCAGAGAGCGACACCAACATTGCCTCACAAACTAGTTACTACAGTAGTGCCCCTGTGCCTGTAGAATACCATAGCCACACTCTGCCTTCATATGCTAAAATACGCAGTTCTGTCTCAACTTTACTTCCTGATAAAAATAGAAACAAGAGAGAAACGGTGAGAAATTCCGCTCAAAATACCGTGAACTTTTCTCAGAGTAATGACTCTTCCACAGGCTATTTTCGTAATGGCCACTACTACGACCCTGGTCCTAATCCCGACGTTTATGCTCCGGCGAGTTCCTACAGTGATCGCAGCACGAAACTGTTGTCAACGTTCCAGTCAGACATTAGAAGGACTCCGTCCATTTCTTCCTCTGTGTCCTCAGCTGGAGAGGGGTAAGTGCTCTGGTGCCTTCTTTACACTTCTCAGCTTGATTGGGACGTTTTATTGTTTATATCACCTAGCCTTAATAGCTTCCTCCACACTTAAAATGTGATTTTCTTCATAAAAGTTGGTTTATATGCTGAACCAATACACTACAGTCGAACCTTGTTATCTCAAACTTGATGGGACCACGATTAAAGTTTGAGATATCCATGGATTCGAGATATCGAGGGTAAAAAAACTAAGAAAATAGGTAGTTGGGACCTTAAAATCAGTTCGACATAACCATGGTATTTGAGATATCAGTGTTCAAGATATCAAAGTTCAATTGTATTATATAATGAAGTACAATGTACCTCTAGATCTTGTAGTTATAGTTATAGCACATTGATACATTTAATGAAATGCTGTAAACATATTACATTTTGCTATATTTTACTGTGGATTTATTTTTGATCTAGACGCCTGACATGTATAGCTTTAAATTCAAACTTTATCTACATAAACATTTTAGACTATCGGAAAATAAATTGTGTATTTACTGCAGTTTTGTAATGTGTAAAGATGGAGATCAAGAAACCGAGGCAGCTTAAACAATAAAGTCTTTTTAATTTGATGATTTATGTTCATTGATAGTTATGTCTCCCCTCTTCCAGGGGCAGACATATTGTTTTCGTACTTTCTGTCCGTCTGGCCATCTGTCTGTCACAAAATCTCGCGAGCGCTTCTCCCCCTAAACCGCTTATTAGATAGACTTGAAACTTTGTACAGTGCTTCCTTGACATTTGTAGATGTGCATATTGTCGGGACAGGAGGATCCAATTATTTTCCTTCAAGTTATGGTGGATCCAACAGGGGTGGAGGGTGCAATATAGCTTGTGAACTCACGAGCGCTTAGCCTAAACCACTTATTAGATAGACTTGAAACTTTGTACAGTGCTTCCTTGCCATTTGTAGATGTGCATATTGTCAGGACAGGATCGAGGATCCAATTATTTTCCTTCAAGTTATGGGGGATCCAACAGGGGTGAAGGGTGGTAGCTTTGTAACATATTGTTCTGGACAGGAGGATCCAATAATTTTCTACAAGTTAAGGTGAATCTAAGAGAGGTGTAGATGTAAAATAGCTTGCGAATACTAATCCAATACGGATTATCAGATAGACTTGAAACTTAATTTGTATAATGCTTCAATGCATTTACAAATGTGCATATTATCAGGACAGGAGGATTCAATTGTTATCATAAATTTTATAGCAGATCTAAGAGGGGTGTCGATGTAAAATAGCTTGTGAACACTTCTCTTTCTATATAGCTTATTGGGTAGCTTGGAAATATTTTTGAATATCTTCTCCATGTTACCATTCATAATGTCTATGTTCCTGCTTATGCTTTCTCCTCCTATACATGTAGTACATTAAGGGGAGGTGGTATTAATTTGGAGCACTTTCAATTTGGGGAGGAGGGGAGACATTTGTTTTTAATAAAAAACAAATTTTAATTCTTGTGTGTGATAGTACAGTTGAACTTCAGTATCCCAAACATCACTATCTTAAATACCATCAACATGTCGAAGTGAGTTGTAAGTCCCAACTATATTTTCTGTATACATTTTTACCTCAACATCTTGAACCCTTGGATATCGTGAAGTTTTTTTCTTTGCCCCATTGAGTTTGAAATAACAAGATTAAACTGTATATTACATGCATTGTATAAAACACTGACAAAAGATTTCATTTGTAGGGTGGCTAGAGCTGACGTGGATGATGAAAGTGTGAACAATGACCCCCTTCCGTTTGATCCGAAGGATGCCACTGAGCCTGTGGAAGTATAAGGAGCTGCCGCCAGATTCATCCAATGTAGAACGTCTGTTGGTTCTGTCATGAAGAACAGCAATAGTAATTGGTCCCAAAGCATTTACAGATTCTGTTTCAATCCATTTGTCATACATTACATTCCATGCATTTTTGCAGAAATGCTATCAAAAGATGCCAGTATATTTGTTCCATTTTAATCTGTGAAAGACTTTTTTTTTTATCTTTTTTGATTTTATAAATGTAAAATTTATGGTACGGTATGTGTACTAATTTTAGCAAGATTTATATGTTAGTAACTTTGGTGCCGAATCTAGAAGTACTAATTTATGGATTGCAATAAAGTACACGTTTATGTTTTATCCATTATCCTGCCATTCGTTTATCCACTTCTAATGTGCTGAATTTTAAGTACGTGTACTGTTTTTCAAATAATCTTTTTAGAACTTGCATTTTCATGATTTTTAAAACATTTCTGTAATATGGTTGTGTTGGGTTTTTTTCCCATTTGTTGGGTCGTTTTTATAGTTGTTTTTTTCTGGTGCCCTACTATACATTCATGTTGATCTGATTTAGCTGTCACTCCATTCAATATTGATATTTTATTTTTTGATTTATAATTGATTATCTATGTCATAATGGATGACATTGGCTTTCTGGGTTGATATTCAGGTGTTGTTTTTATCCGAAAATGTTATGTGAGACATTTCAATATTGATGTAAATTGTGACAAAAGGAAAAGCTTCTACTTTGTTTTAAGAATGTGGCATACAGATATTTCAAACCGTGATTTATATTATACATTTGTTAAGAAACAAGTTTTTCTGTGTTCTAGGTGACCAAGATGTACTCGCCCTTTATCGCACCGGAATTTAAAACACATTGGTAGGTTTCATAGAGAATACCATATTAACCACTTTCCAATTTGAGTGTAGACAGACATATTGGCAATTGATATACTGTAGATATCAATTCACTTGGTTAAATAAACTTACATTGTAAGTATTTAGAAAGCTCAAATCATTCCCTGTCAATCTGACTGAAATTGAATACTAGTAATTTTCCCCAAAAGTGTTTATGTTGTTCTGCTTGAATTGAAATTGCAATTACTATATATCATGTAATAAAACTTTGAAATTATTTAAATTCAAGGGGGACAATTTCCATGAATTGCCAATATTTTAGTTTCACTTGGACATTCATAGAAATGTTACATCAATGGTGCATTTCGTGGTGATTTTAGATTGAGCGCCCACAAAATAAATAATTTCACTGTACACAGCAAATTCTTTCAACAGGGCTGATATTGGAGTCTCAAGTAGATATGTTTGCGGTGTAATATTTACTACATCACTACCAGTATTTATTTAGTGCCTAAAATTGCCTGGCTTCCTGTTTTATTTTTGGTTGATGTGACTTTGCCGTGTTGTGAATTCAGCTTTTGTGATCATTTTGTTCAGATGCCTAGTGTGTATATTATATATAAACACTGTACATGTATATACTGTATATCTAAAGAAAATGTTTTTACATTTCTTAGCGTAGCAGTAAAACACATTTTTCTTTGTAAAAAAAAAAGTAAGTCTTATTAACCATGTGTATGTACATTGTTGCTAGATATTTTGTTGTAATACGAATACTATGATTGCTGGAATGTTTCACTAAAAGCAGCGAGACAAGACAGGTGATTCTGTGTAAATTTGTGTTTAGTTCAATGTTTCAACAAGCTAAACCTCAGAGCTTAACTCATGTTCTAAATTGTTTATGATTCTTATCAGACAAGAACGCTGATTTCATTGTATATATATATACCCTGGTAATGGTAGTCATGTAAATATTAAGCGTTGCTCGACCTTTGTAATAACTCAATATTTAGGTGCTAAATGGATTGTTTGTCATTTCTAATGTGATATAGTATCTTCATATGCTCTCCATAAGATTTTGAAGTGTGGGTCAGTCTGGAGTTTTGTAGATTAATTCACATCTCTTAATGGCATTTTGGCAATAGATGATACTGCCCTATAGGGGACGATTACCCTGTATATCCTAACCATGTGCATTTACATCATATTCAGCTACTTCATGCCCACGTTTTGAACTAAAAATGTTCAAATTTTAGGTTACCAATTTTAATGTTTACAATGCTTGACTAAGGGATTTCTGATTGTCATGAAAAATTTTAATGTCATCTGTTGACTTACAAGTGAGATACACAGCACTTATAATTCTTTGCTATGCAAAGAAGGTATGAGCAATGAGTTTGCTTCCAAACATTGAAAATGCTTTTAAACGTTACATTTAAAGCAAATTTTTTCAAATTAGAAGTTCATTCAAAACACAATTAAACAGTGTCTAGTGTTTCTCACATCTCATATTGTTTTAAACATGATAATTTCTACGAAGCAATCTTTTTGTATTACATAAACAAGGCTCGAGTCTTGTTTACACAGCGAAGATTTGTGAGTGCTGTATCTTACTTGTGACTCAACTACTGACTTTAAAATTTTTGCTGATAACTAGAAATAACTTCATTAAGCATTTTAAACATCAAAATTGGCAATCTAAAATTTGAACAATTTTAGTTCAAAACGTGTCCATGTCCCTTTAAACTAAACATTATAAATCGGCATGAGAAGACAATCATGAAAAATTAAATGCTGTATGTGTAATTTGTAAAAAAAAATTTATGCGTCCCAAAAAGTTCATGAAATCCTTTGTGTACTAAAATGTGGTTTGCTGATAGTGCAATGTTTTACATCAGATATCCAAAGCAATTACTTGGTGCTTCGATAACATTGTACTCCTTGTATATGTCAATGACATTTCATCAGGATCAAGATTTCCCTTTTTGGTAATATGAAAGCAGTGAATTTATTTATTATTAATTAGAATATGTGATGTGGCTGTTAGCCACTGTTTGGATGTTTTTATGAGAGATTGGTATGAAGTGTTGCTGATTATTGTCGGCAGCTGTGTGCTTCGTATTTTACAAGTTTGCTGCTTTAAACCAACGTTAGTTATGGCAATTTTTATTTTTAAGTTTGTGATTTTTAGTATTTGGATATTTTATTTTTAAAAGATGATCTGAAAGCTGAGACTTAAAATAGCTGATTTGTCATATGTTTTTACAGAGCATTTAGTAGTAGAATGGAAATTCAGCTGAGGATGAATTCATGTGAACAAGTAATGAGACCTAGATAATGAATATATTTCCTTTGTACAAAACTAGAAAACAAAATTATTATCCCATATTAAAAAGATTTCTTTTATTCAACAGATTGTAGACATTGAATATTGGGAAACTAACAGAGTAAAGATTTAGACATCAAAGCATTATAACATTAGTGTATTGAAATAGACCTCAAAACATGACAGTAGACAGAAGTAGACATCAAACATAATAGATAGTGTGGCAAGAAATAGAGCATCAAAACAGACATTGTACAGAAATAGACATCAAAACATGAAATTGTTTAAATAGACATCAAAACATGACATTGTTTAGAAATAGACATCAAAACATGCATTGTTTAAGAAATAGACATCAAAACAAGACATTGTTAGAAATAGACATCAAAACATGACATTGTTTAGAAATCAGACATCAAAAAATGACATTGTACAGAAATAGACATCAAGACATTATACAGAAATGGACATCAAAACATGATTACATATGTCATGTTGTTTTGATGTCATTTCTGTACAATTGTCATGTTTTGATGTCTATTGTTTCGTGTACAATGTCTTGTTTTGATGTCTATTTCTGTACAATGTCATGTTTTGATGTCTATTTCTCTGTACAATGTCATGTTTTTGATGTCTATTTCTGTACAATGTCATGGTTTTTGATGTCTATTTCTGTACAATGTTCATGTTTTTATGTCTATTTCTGTACAATGTCATGTTTTGATGTCTTATTTCTAAACAATTTCATGTTTTGATGTCTATTTCTGTACAATGTATGTTTTGATGTCTATTTCTAAACAATTGTCATGTTTTTGATGTCTATTTCTGTACAATGTTCTTGTTTTGATGTCTATTTTCTAACAATGTCATGTTTTGATGTCTATTTTAAACATGCTCAATGTTTTGATGTCTATTTCTAAACAATATCATGTTTTGAGGTCTATTTCTGTATAATGTCTTGATGTCCATTTCTGTACAATGTCATTGTTTTGATGTCTATTTCTGTACAATGTCATGTTTTGATGTCCATTTCTAAACAATGTCATGTTTGATGTCTATTTCTAAACAATATCATGTTTTGATGTCCATTTCTGTATAATGTCTTGATGTCTATTTCTGTACAATGTCATGTTTTTGATGTCTATTTCTAAACATTGTCATGTTTTGATGTCTATTTCTAAACAATGTCTTGTTTTGATGTCTATTTTAAACAATGCCATGTTTTGATGTCTATTTCTAACAATGTCATGTTTTGATGTCTATTTCTAAACAATGTCATGTTTTTGATGTCTATTTCTGTACAATGTCTTGTTTTGATGTCTATTTCTTGCACACTATCTATTATGTTTGATGTCTACTTCTGTCTACTGTCATGTTTGAGGTCTATTTCAATACACTAATGTTATAATGCTTTGATGTCTAAATCTTTCATCTGTTGGTTTCCCAATATTCAATGTCTACAATCTGTTGAATAAAAGAAATCTTTTTAATATGGGATAATATATTTTGTTTTCTAGTTTTGTACAAAGGAAATATATTCATTATCTAGGTCTCATTACTTGTTCACATGAATTCATCCTCAGCTGAATTTCCATTCTACTACTAAATGCTCTGTAAAAACATATGACAATCAGCTATTTTAAGTCTCAGCTTTCAGATCATCTTTTAAAAATAAAATATCCAAATACTAAAAATCACAAACTTAAAAAAATAAATTGCCATAACACGTTGGTTTAAAGCAGCAAACTTGTAATACGAAGCACACAGCTGCCGACAATATATCACCAACACTTCATACCAATCTCTCATAAAAACATCCAAACAGTGGCTAACAGCCACATCAACATATTAATTATATAAATAAATTCACTGCTTTCATATTACCAAAAAGGGAAATCTTGATCTGCATGAAATGTCATTGACATATCAAGGAGTACAATGTTATCGAAGCACCAAGTAATTGCTTTGGATATCTGATGTAAACATTGCACTATCAGCAAACACATTTTAGTACACAAAGGATTTCAATGAACTTTTTGGGACGCATAAATTTTTTTTACAAATTACCATAGCATTTAATTTTTCATGATTGTCTTCTCATGCCGATTTATTTAGTTTGTATAAGGGACATGACACGTTTTGAACTAAATATTGTTCAAATTTTAGAATTGCCAATTTGATGTTTAAAATGCTAAATGAAGTTATTTCTAGTTATCAGCAAAATTTTAAAGTCAGTAGTTGAGTCACAAGTAAGATACAGCACTCACAAATCTTCGCTGTGTAAACAAGACTCGAGCCTTGTTTTATGTAATACAAAAGATTGCTTCGTAGAAATTATCATGTTTAAAACAATATGAGATGTGAGAAACACTAGACACTGTTTAATTGTGTTTTGAATGAACTTCTAATTTGAAAAAATCTGCTTTAAATGGAACGTTTAGTAGCATATTCAATATATGGAAGCAAAAATCATGGCTCAGGCTTGTTTACATAACAAAGAATTATAATGCTGTGTTTCACTTGTAAGTCAACAGATGACATTAAAATTTTCATGACAATCAGAAATCCCTTAGCTAAGCATTGTAAACATTAAAATTGTACCTAAAATTTGAACATTTTTTAGTTCAAAACGTGGGCATGAAGTAGCTGAATATGATGTAAATGCACATGGTTAGGTATACAGGTAATCGTCCCCTATAGCAGTATCATCTATTGCCAAAATGCCATTAAGAGATGTGAAATTAATCTACAAACTCCAGACTGACCCACACTTCAAAATCTTATGGAGAGCATATGAAGATACTATACTACATTAGAAATGACAAACAATCCATTTAGCACCTAATATTGAGTTATTACAAGGTGAGCAAGCGCTTAATATTTACATGATACCATTACCAGGGTATATATTACTATAGAAATCAGCGTTCTTGTCTGATAAGAATCATAAACAATTAGAACATGAGTTAAGCTCTGAGGTTTAGCTTGTTGAAACATTGAACTAAACACAAATTTACACAGAATCACCTGTCTTGTCTCGCTGCTTTTGTGAACATTCCAGCATCATAGTATTCGTATTACAAAAAAATATCTAGCAACAATGTACATACACATGGTTATAAGACTTACTTTTTTTTTACAGAAAAATGTGTTTATCGGCTACGCTAAGAATGTAAAAACATTTTCTGTTAGATATAACAGTATATACATGTACAGTGTTTATATATAATATACACACTAGGCATCTGAACAAATGATCACAAAAGCTGATTCACAACACGCAAAGGTCACATCAACCAAAAATAAAAAAGGAAGCAGGCAATTTTAGGCAGCTAAATATAATATCTGTAGTGATGTATGAAATATATTACACTCTGCAAACTAAGTTACTTGAGACTCAATATCAGTGCCCTGTTGAAAGAATTGCTTGTACAGTAAATTATTATTTTTGTGGCGCTCAATCTATAAATCACCACGAATGCACCATTGATGTAACATATTCTATGATATGTCCAAGTGAAACTAAAATATTGGCAATTATGGAAATTGTTCCCTTGAATTTAAATAATTTCAAAGTTTTATTACATGAATATATAGTAATTGCAATTTCAATTCAGCAGAACACAATAACACTTTTGGGGAAAATTACTAGTATTCAATTTCAGTCAGATTGAAGGAATGATTTGAGCTTTCTAAATACTTACAATGTAAGTTTTATTTAACAAGTGAATTGATATCTACAGTATATCAATTGCCAATATGTCTGTCTACACTCAAATTGGAAAGTGGTTTAATATGGTATTCTCTATGAAACCTACCAATGTGTTTTAAATTCCGGTGCGATAAAGGGCGAGTACATCTTGGTCACCTAGAACACAGAAAAACTTGTTTCTTAACAAATGTATAATATAAATCACGGTTTGAAAATTCTGTATGCACACATTCTTAAAACAAAGTAGAAGCTTTTCCTTTTGTCACAATTTACATCAATATTGAAAATGTCTCACATAACATTTTCGGATAAAAACAACACCTGAATATCAACCCAGAAAGCCAATGTCTCCATTATGAACATAGATAATAATTATAAATCAAAAAATAAAATATCAATATTGAATGGAGTGACAGCTAAATCAGATCAACATGAATGTATAGTAGGCACCAGAAAAAAACAACTATAAAACGGACCCAACAAATGGGAAAAAAACCCAACACAACCATATTACAAAATGTTTTAAAAATCATGAAAATGCAAGTTCTAAAAAAGATATTTGAAAAACATACACGTACTTAAAATTCAGCACATTAGAAGTGGATAAACGATGGCAGGATAATGGATAAAAATAAACGTGTACTTTATTGCAAATCCATAAATAGTACTTCTAGATTCGGCACCAAAGTTACTAACATATAAATCTTGCTAAAATTAGTACACATACCGTACCATAAATTTTACATTTATAAATAAAAAAAGATAAAAAAAAAAAGTCTTTCACAGATTAAAATGGAACAATATACTGGCATCTTTTGATAGCATTTCTGCAAAAATGCATGGAATGTAATGTATGACAAATGGATTGAAACAGAATCTGTAAATGCTTTGGGACCAATTACTATTGCTGTTCTTCATGACAGAACCAACAGACGTTCTACATTGGATGAATCTTGGCGGCAGCTCCTTATACTTCACAGGCTCAGTGGCATCCTTCGGATCAAACGGAAGGGGTCAATTGTTCACACTTTCATCATCCACGTCAGCTCTAGCCACCCTACAAATTGAAATCTTTTGTCAGTGTTTTATACAATGCATGTAATATACAGTTTAATCTTGTTATTTCAAACTCAATGGGGCAAAGAAAAAACTTCACGATATCCAAGGGTTCAAGATGTTGAGGTAAAAATGTATACAGAAAATATGTTGGACTTACAACTCACTTCGCATGTTGATGTATTTAAGATAGGATTTGGGATACTGAAGTTCAACTGTCTATCACATACACAAAAATTAAAATTTGTTTTTATTAAAAACAAATGTCTCCCCCTCCTCCCCAAATTGAAAGTGCTCCAAATTAATACCACTCCCTTAATGACTACATGGTAAGGAGGAGAAAGCATAGGCAGGAACATAGACATTATGAATGGAACATGGAGAAAGATATTCAAAAATATTTCCAAGCTACCCAAATAAGCTTATATAGAAAGAGAAGTGTTCACAAGCTATTTTTACATCGACACCCCTCTTAGATCTGCTATAAAATTAATGATAACAATTGAATCCTCCTGTCCTGATAATATGCACATTTGTAAATGCATTGAGCATTATACAAATTAAGTTTCAAGTCTATCTGATAATCCGTATTGGATTAGTATTTCGCAAGCTATTTTACATCTACACCTTCTTAGATTCACTTAACTTGTAGAAAATTATTGGTCCTCCTGTCCAGACAATATGTTTACAAGCTACACCCTTCACCCCTGTTGGATTCCCATAACTTGAAGGAAAATAATTGGATCCTCGATCCTGTCCTGACAATATGCCACATCTACAAATGGCAAGGAAGCACTGTACAAAGTTTCAAGTCTATCTAATAAGTGGTTTAGGAGAAGCGCTCGTGAGTTCACAAGCTATATTGCACACTCCACCCCTGTTGGATCCACATAACTTGAAGGAAAAATAATTGGATCCTCCTGTCCGACAATATGCACATCTACAAATGTCAAGGAAGCACTGTACAAAGTTTCAAGTCTATCTAATAAGCGGTTTAGGGGAGAAGCGCTCGCGAGATTTGTGACAGACAGATGGCCAGACGGACAGAAAGTACGAAAACAATATGTCTGCCTGGAGAGGGGGAGACATAACTATCAATGAACATAAAATCATCAAATTAAAAGACTTTATTGTTATAGGCTGCCTCGGTTCTTGATCTCCATCTTTACACATTACCAAAACTGCAGTAATACAACAATTTATTTTCCGATAGTCTAAAATGTTTATGTAGATAAAGTTTGAATTTAAAGCTATACATGTCAGGCGTCTAGATCAAAAATAAATCCACAGTAAAATATAGCAAAATGTAATATGTTACAGATTTCATTAAATGTATCAATGTGCTATAACTATAATACAAGATCTAGAGTACATTGTACTTCATTATATAATACAATTGAACTTTGATATCTTGAACACTTGATATCTCAAATACTATGGTTATGTCGAACTGATTTTAAGGTCCCAACTACCTATTTTCTTAGTTTTTTTACCCTCGATATCTCGAAATCATGATATCTCAAACTTTAATCGTGGTCCCATCAAGTTTGAGATACAGCAAGGTTCGACTGTAGTGTATTGTTCAGCATATAAACAACTTTTATGAAGAAAATCACATTTTAAGTGTGGAGGAAGCTATTAAGGCTAGGTGATATAAACAATAAACGTCCCAATCAAGCTGAAGAAGTGTAAAGAGGCACCAGAGCACTTACCCCTCTCCAGCTGAGGACACAGAGGAAGAATGGACGGAGTCCTTCTAATGTCTGACTGGAACGTTGACACAGTTTCGTGCTGCGATAACGTGTAGGAACTCGCCGGAGCATAAAACGTCGGGATTAGGACAGGGTCGTAGTAGTGGCATTACGAAAATAGCCTGTGGAAGAGTCATTACTCTGAGAAAAGTCACGGTATTTTTGAGCGGAATTTCTCACCGTTTCCTCTTGTTTCTATTTTATCAGGAAGTAAAGTTGAGACAGAACTCGGTATTTTAGCATTATGAAGGCAGAGTGTGGCTATTGGTTTGCTACAGGCACAGGGGCATACTGTAGCTAACTAGTTTGTGAGGCAATGTTGGTGTCGCTCTCTGCTCGGCCGACATGGGGAATGCATACTGATGGGTCTGGTTCTTCTCTGGGACATCTACGTACGAAATCTTGCTTTCCACTGCCTCGGTGATCTAATCACTGATCCTTGTTGCTCTAAAACTACATGTAAATTCACTCATGGGTTATAAATTCAACAATCTTGGACATCTGTCATCATCATTGGATGTAAATAAAACATCTGTATTATTGTACAAAATTTCTCAGAGACCAGTATGGTTTGAATCAACAAATTATTTTCTTATGTAAGAAATGAATTTATAATTCTTTTTTTGATCGCAGTATCAAGAAAAAATTGGATGAAAAACTTCATCAAGGGGAAGACGCATTCCAGAGAAAAGTAGTCCAAACTCCTTAGAGCAGATGAACTCCACACTAAAATATTAATTTTGATTCTGAAAATCAATGAATCTACTCTCTGTCAAGAAGCTTTATGTAAACATCCATCTTCTGGTCCAGTGGTTCTTGAGAGGAAAGATTTTAAAAGATTTTCGCTATATATTTGCATTGTAAAAAAATTATCTCCAATTTGAAAGGGGCATTCATTTCCCTTCATCCAAGGATGATTGTCCTAGTTTTGCTGAAATTGGTCCTGTGGTTCAGGAAGTCGAAAATGTAAACACTTACAAACAGATGAAGAGTTCTTTTAAAATCCCAGTCTGTAAAAACTAAATTTCCAGCTTTCAGTTACAAATTACACTTGCCTATAAATCTAATATTTACTGCCCCCTGAAATACATAAATAAGCCAAGTTTACTGCCAACACAAGATAGATACAATCTGAAAGGTCATCTTCAACTTCAGTTTACCTGATTTCCAGACCAATATATCTTCACACTACCTGATTTCCATCTGATAATCCTCCAACATCTGCAAGGCCCATTCTATAAGTCCGAGTGCATAGAAGGTATGCCTGACCCCAGGGTCCTTCTTATGGACCAAACCAACACCCGACATAGTTGATGGATGACAACCCTAATAAAAAGAATAAAAAAAATGAATAAATAACAGAAATGGTTGGGTTGCTTAAAATATATGTAATAATATTTTAAAATATTTATCATTCTGTAACAGTTAGAGAAGACAGCAGAGCATGGATCCAGATGAAATACAATAACCAAAGTATTTTGGTAGAAAACATATCTTCAATGTTTTCATAACAACTAAAATGTCCTTGGTCTGAAAAATATCAAAAGCTGTGGGAAGAGTTGGTTGCACAAAGTAGGTACATGCTTAAAAATGAACAAAGTTCAACTACGAAGTAATTTTTTGAAGAATGTCAAATCCTTTCAAAAGACATGCACATCTTCAATGCTTCCATAACAACTGTACAAGGTCTGAAGGATGTCAATGAATGGTGTGCCAGGAGTTGAGTACAAAAATAGGTTGGTCTATTCAAGGCGTGCTCATAAATGGACAAAGTCCACTTACATGAAATTTTTTTTTTCAAAAAATGTTGCATCACTTTCAAAAATTCAGTGTGCCCAAAACAACTGTACAAAGCTTGAGGAATGTCAAGTTAAAAGGTTGAGAGGAGTCGATTACACAAATTAGGTACCAGGGTACCCTATTACAGGAACGTCCATCTGCTAATTTGACATCCGCCCACATGCCGCTCACATTCACCATACTA
Organism: Ostrea lurida; assembly: GCA_903981925.1. Lineage (NCBI taxonomy): Eukaryota > Metazoa > Mollusca > Bivalvia > Ostreida > Ostreidae > Ostrea > Ostrea lurida. Next base: position 24,828 of record CAJDSM010033356.1, read on the forward strand.
TAACCAGATGCACATTGTGCACCCAACCAAAAATTTCTAAGTCTCATATAACTCAATAAAGACTAAACCATAAATCCAAAAATCAAGGAACTTCTAATTTTATTTTAAAAAATCTTCCATGGAAACTTAAGTCCTATGTGCCATAGAAAGTGCTGACGTATGGACAGAGTGATTTCTAGGGACACCTGCATATGGTGGGGCCAGTAAAGAGGACAAAGTTTTGCGTTCAGTGAAGGGGATATACAGCTGTAATGAAAATAACCACTGTAAGTGGAAGCCTGGTATCCTGGGGGTCCATGGCTCTGAGCTTCTGTCGGATGGTGTTTATAAGGACGGACAG